>JAKSZP010010845.1:0-100476 GCA_022478985.1 Massospora cicadina
AACAACCCCACTAAAGGTTGCCGATTTGGCTTCATTTGGTTGCAAATCAAACACTCCTTACAATACCGTACTACCTGAGCAGGAAAACCCTTCCAATTGTAGGTGCGACATATCAACTCCAAGGTCTTTGCTTTCCCAGGATGACCAATGGTGATTCCATCATGTTGGTCCCAGATGATTTCCAGGCGCAGTGGTCCAGCTGGAAACCATAGGCGCCCCTAGAACCACACCATCTCATACTTTACATGATAATCCCTGGATAGGTCCTCTTGATTTAAAGCGCTTTTATCAAGTACCATAGTATATTTGGCTGACAGCGGCTGAGAAAGGACAACCGTTCTGAACATACCATTTTCCTCCACATTTTCCAAAGGTGCAAGCGCTGTCCCGTTGGCTGAGGGAGAGGGAAGTTGAGACATAATTTGATTCGGAGGAATCATCACATGTGCGTTGTGCACCTCTACCTCCTTTAAATCAGGAGCTAAAGCAGGGCTGCGGCTTAAAGCATCCTCCAAACCATTATTCTTGCCTTTGGTGATTTCATAAGAAAAGGCAAATTGGGCAAGGATCTCATGCCAACGGGTCTGCCTTGGGGTTAGGACATGAGGGGCGCGATAGTACAGCAATGCCCAGTGATCTGTGCATATGCGTAATGGTTGGGTAGAGCCAAGCAAGTGGTGATGCCAAAATGTTAGCGCCTCCACCACTGCTAGTAACTCCTTGTCATAAACGGCGTAATTCAACTCAGGCAGAGACATTTTCCAAGAAAAATACCACCGGATGCCCTAACCCATCTTCACCTACTTGTAACAAGGCAGCCGCTATGGCGAAGTTGGAGGCATCAGTAGACACCACAAACTCTTTTGAAGATTCGGCATGGTGAACGATGAACGTGTACAACAGGGTGCACTTCTCAGCTTGGAAAGCATCCTCCAATATGGGGAACACTGAAGCACTTTGGCACCGCTACCCTTGTATAAGGTAGCTGCCACCTCAGACAGATTGAGAGTGAACTTCTTGAGGAACGTACACATCCCTAAAAAGCTCCTCAATTCCTTGACTGAGGTGGGGGTGGGCCACTCATGAATAGCCTTCTCCTTGTCTGGAGTTATCATGTGTCCTTGGTTAAACACGACGTTGCCCAGAAAAGTGACCTTAGACTTAAAAAATTCACATGTGCTAATTTCCAGTGTAAGGCTGGCTGCCTTTAACCTCTCCACCACTTTCCAAAGGTGAACTGCATGGGACTCTGGATCAGGGAAAAACACCAGGATATCATCCATGTAGGCACCCGCACATACCCCTAACAAGTCCCCTAACGCTGCATCAATGCGGCGTTGAATGATAGCAGGGGCATTCTTAATCCCAAAGGGCATGACCAAAAACTAGAAGATCCCTTTTTCTGGTATGGAATGCAGTTAACCACTTTTGCCCTTTATTTATCTGAATTTGATTGAACGAATTGAGGCAATCCAGCTTGAAGAAGACCTTAGCTTTCTCCACATAGCTTGCAATTGAGAATATAAAGGGATGGGATGTAGATCTGGTACAGTGACATTATTGAGGTTCCCATAGTCTATGCATGGGCATAGAGTACCATTAGACTTCTCAACAAAGAGAAGTGGGGAGCAAACAGGGAAGGTACGCTGAAAAATCGCACCCTTGGCTAACTGATCCTTCACCCACACATCCAATGCCTCTCCCACACGGACTGTCAATGGGTAAATGGAGGAAGATATATGCACCAGATCCATGTGAGCTTGAAGTCACAATAAAACTTAGAGTGCTCAGGAGTGCGCTAGCGGATGCTGCATCAAAGAGGACTCCAACCTCCAAACAAGAAGGTATAGTAACTTCCCCTGAGGTCTTCATCAAAGGGGCAAGGCTAAAAGGGTGAAGGTGGGGCCAGTGGGGCAAGGCGCCCTGAGCGTCAGCCTAAGACAAAGGAACAACTAGGGTGCGACCATTCTTTAATTTTAGGGAAAGAGTATTTTCTTTCAAGTTGTTTTAACGTCAAACTTCCGCCACCACTCCACACCCAAAATTATAGGGAACAAGTGGTTTTTGACAGCCTGAAAGTGATCAGAGAAGTGGTACTTGCCAACCTGATAGTCCACTGTCCCCATAATATTCAGAGTGGGAATACCTTTGGACTCCCCTCTCCAAACCATACCACCTGGAAAGTAACTCAGCTCAAGGTATTAGGCTAGGCTTTGGTCCATAAAGTTATTAGAGGCTCCAGTATCCACCAGTACAGTGGTGCTGAATTTCCCTAAAGGGGATGAAAGGGTAGAAGACAGTAGAAAACCCCCAAATGGTCTTGATTAATAACAGACAGCGCCAGAACATCACCAACAAACTCATCCTCTGGCACTAGCACACCATCAAGTTCTGTTTTAGAATAATAGAAGGGAGAGGGATAGTGGTCACTCTTGCTACTGAGGCCACATACCCCACCATGTCTTCTGCAGGTGCATATACTTTATCATATTTAAAACGAAGTTTTGTCTCCATTTCCTGAGTGTCACGGATCATGGTAAGGGTCAAACGAGGGTTCTCAGGGGTTATTTGATATACTTGAATAGGGTTCTCATCCAGGCCATAAAATCTAATAAACGGCTCAGAGGTTTGGATAAGATTTTCATCATAAAACGCGTTTTTATATGCAAATGACCCTATTCCCCCAACTGCAATGGAAGGCCCAATGGTATCCAAGGCCAACACCCCCAGGCCCATCTGCGCCAATTCCGCCGTCATTGTCTGAATGTGCTGTCAATGTAAACTTGTTTAATTAAATTTAAATTGATAATTTTTGGTGTAAAGTCAGGGAATCACGACTTTCAGACCTTGAAACATCCGTATCCACCAGGTACAAGCACGGAGGGTGGATACTTTCCAGTTGGAGGCAACCATAATAACGTCAAGTTGCTCTAAGCTTCTGGAAAAAGAGGAAACAGCGGTGAGGCTAACCACAGCCAAAGCCCACAGCTGGCGATCACCGTTTCCACTTTGGAAAATTTCAACATGGAAAAAGTTTGTGCACATAGATTTAAGAGGTTGGTTGACTAATGTAAGGAGAGTGTCTATGACTCTCCTGTTCCCAGCGTGGTAGTACTCGGTGCACAGAGTCAACGCCAGGGAACTAGCCATTAGAATAAAAGTCACTATTTCCCAGCAGAGGGTGCTGGAGCAATAATAACTCAAGCAAAAGTAAACAATTCATGCGGTAAAAACCCAAATAAAAATTGATGTGGTGCGCTAAGGGAGAAATGGTAAACGTCCCAGGTTGGGGGGAACCTGGGCAAACCAACGGTGCACTAGGTGATAGCCTAATTGTATATAAAATGTGGTGGTTAAGGTAACGTGAGACCTCCTCAAAGAGGTCTGTGCACAGGAGTGTTTGAGATATCATAAATAAAACGGGAAAAACATGAAATGTTTATTGGGAAGTTGACCAACAAAGAGTGTTGGTCATGGGAAAAAAACTATGTCAGGGAAATATGGGGCTTGCTGAAGTGGGCCCAAGCACCAACCCACTAATGGGCAAACACTACCATCCAGATTGGTAGAATACACCAAAACTGACTTCACTCATTTTTTTTAGTACTAGATGGTCTGACTTCACTCATTCAATCAATTGAAGTTGGATTAAACCCAAACGTGTGATTTCTATATGGAACAGGATTCAAAACTCTGTTCCTCAACTAACTGAATTGAACCGTCTGCACTCATTATGTAAACTGTCCATTTTAACGCCTGGGCTGACGTGAGGGGCTAAGCATTAGGCACCTCACTAATACCAACCTGGGCATATTTAGCTTGTACCCAGCGTTGGTCTAGTGTGTGCCTGGGGTCAGAGAGGGCCTGAAGCTTCACCTTCTGGGCCTCCTGGCGCCCAGCCTTATCCTTGGGGTTGGTCCCCACTATGATGTCATTTGACTGTGACAGACCAACCCCACTATCATAAAAATTTACCCCCTCTCAAAATTGTCAGGGATGATACCCAATGTGCAGGTAGTAGCATCTGACACCATCGATGAGAGTTTGAAGCTCCCTTCTGGAAAATTGGGAGTTGCGGACAATGCAACGCTTTTGACCAAACGAATGGCCCAGTGACCAGGCATTGTTTGGTTGGTCATCCTGAACCCTTTCCCAACCAATTGGAACCTCCCTTACATGGGGTGGCCCTGGGGTATTCCCGCTGCTCATTGGGCCAGATGCCATCATGCCAACCATCAGAAATGCAGTTGAGCCTCAGTTCAGGCATTTGAGGTTGAACCAACAGCAACTCAGCCTGCTGCTGTTTCAATGTAAGTTCCCAGTGATCTTATCTGCCCCCATTCCTAAATAATTCACTAGTTAGGTCAAAATTGAGGGTCTCAATCCCAGCTTGTCCCTACATTAATCTACCATTATCTAATCAGTTGCATTACACTGAGAATGTTGTTGATTTTATTCACTTTCCTTTACAATATAATTTGCCTCAAAAAACTATCAATTTGATTTTATTGTTATCCTTCTGGGCGCAATCCTGATGACTTTTCTCTTGGTGCCTGTCAGTCCTTATACCGGATGGGCTCTACCAGTACTGATATCACTATAGCCCCTACTATCATCAACTGGATTCAGCGAACTAGATAATTCTGTCATGGTCCCATGACATCATAGTGGGGACCAACCCCAAAGATAAGGCTGGGCGCCAGGAGGCCCAGAAGGTGAAAGTACAAGGCTTCCCAGACCTGAAGCATACCCTATACCAATGCTGGGTACAGGCAAAATATGCCCGAGTTGGTACTAGTGGGGTGCCAAATGCCCAACCCTTATGTCAGTCCAGGCTTTAAAATGGACAGTCTACCAAATCAATGTGGGCAGTTCCATTTGGTTCGTTGAGAAACGGGATTTCAAAACCTGTTCCATTTATGAAACAATATGTTTAGGTCAAATCCAAATTCAACCAATCACTCAAGTGAAGTCAGCTTCAGAATATAAACTAATTTGGATGGTAGCATTGCCCTATTGGTGGGTCAGTGCTTGGGCCCACTGCAGCGAACCCTGTATTTCCCAAACATAGTTTAAATTATGTTTTCCCCAACCAACATTCCTTGTTGGTTGACTTCCTGAATAAAAATTTCCCCATTTTTTACTGTTTATTACAACGTTATTTTGTACAATCCTGTGTGTGGACCCCTTCATGGAGGTCTCGCGCCACATTCACCATTCCATTTTGAACACAATCAGATTTTCCCCACATGCACCGTTGGTTCACCCAGGTACTTCCAACCTGGGCCATTTACCTCTTCTCTCCTTGTGCACCGCGTCATTTTTGGATGTTTCCTTATCACACTTCTTAGTTTTAGTTATTATTGTTACAGCACGCTTTTGCTGGGAGCTAGTAGCTAGTAGCTTTAGTACTAACGGCTAGTTTTTATGCGTTGGCTCTGTTCACCAAGCACCACCACACTGGAAACAGGAGAGTTATAGACACTCTCCTTACATTAGTTGACCAACCACCTCTTAAACCTATGTGCACGAACTTTTTCCATGTGGAACTTTTATGAAATGGAAACAGTGGGCACCGCCTGTGAGCTTTGGCTGTTGTTAGCCGCACCGCTCTTTCCTCTTTTTCCCAAAGGTTGGAGCAACTCAGCGTTATTATGGTTGCCTCCAACTGGAAAGTATCCACCCTTCGTGCTTGTATCTGGTGGATAAGGATGCTTCAAGGTCCAAAAGTTGTGATTCCCTGACTTTCTACCAACCTTATCAATTTCAATTTAAATACCTGAGTTCTACTTCTCACGCACTTTCACATGATGTTGGAGGAATTGGTGCAGATGGGCCTGGGGGTGTTGGCTTTAGATAACATCAGCCATTCCATTGCTGTTCAAGGGATAGGTTCATTTGCGTCTAAAAATGCGTTTTATATCGAAAACCTTATATCTACCTCAGAACCATTTAATAGTTCTTTTGGCCTGGATGAGAACCCTATTCCAGTATAGCAGATTACCCCTGAGAACCCATGTTTGACCCCTACCATGATCTGGGTCACTCAGGAAGTGGAAAAAGAACTCCGTTTGACGTATAATAATGTATATGCACCTGCAGAAGGTGTGGTGGGATATGTAGCCTCAGTAGTGAGAGTGACCCACTATCCCTCCCCCTTCTATGATTCCAAAACTTACCCTGAAGGCTTTCTCACGCCAGGAGAAGAATTTTTAGGTGAGGTAGTGGCATTTTCTGCGTTTAATAAATTCCATTATGGAAACCTCTTGTTGACTGCTACCCTTACATACCCTTTTGGGAAGTTCAGCACAACTATTTTAGTGGATACCGATGCCTTAAATAATTTTATTGACCAAGACCTTGCTGACTATCTTGATTTGATTTACTCACCAGGTGGTATTGCTAGAGGTGGGGCTTCTCAAGGTATCCCTATGCTGAACATCATGGGACTGGTGGACTACCAGGCGGGCACCTATCTTCTGTCCGACCATTTCTAAGCTATCAATAACCTCTTGTTCCCCATTATTTTGGGTGTTGAGTGGTGGAGAAAGTTTGACGTTAGGACTACTATGAAAGAAAAAACTCTCTCCTTGTCTTTGTCTAATGGTCACATCTTGATTGTTCCTTTGTTGGAGGATAACGCCCAGGGAAAATTACCTCATTGGCCCAATTTTCCCACTCTTAAGCTTGCCCCTTTTCTGAAGCCCTCTATGGAGGTTCCCCTAACATCCTGTTTGGAGGGGTTGGAATCTTCTTTTGATGCAGCATCCGCTAACACACTTCCTGAGCACTCTGAATTTGATTTTGACTTCAAGATCACTGTGATCTGGTGCGTATATCTTCAACCATTTACCCATTGACTGTGCGGGAGGAAGAGGCGTTGAATGTGTGGGTGAAGGATCAGTTAGCTAAAGGTGCGATTTTTCAGCGTACCTTCCCTGTTTGCTCCCCACTTCTCTTTGTTGAGAAGGCTGATGGTACTCTATATCCCTGCGTAGACTATGGGAACCTCAATAATGTCACCGTAACAGACTTCATCACATCCCTTTGGATTCACAGATTGCACTCTATGTGGAGAAGGCGAAGGTCTTCTCCAAGCTAAGTTGGCTTAATGCGTTTAATCAGATTTGGATTCAAAAAGGACAAGAGTGGTTAACCGCATTTTGTACCAGAAAAAGGATCTTCCAGTTTCAGGTCATGACCTTTGGGCTTAAGAATGCCCCAGCTATCTTTCAACGCCGCATTGATGAAGCGTTAGGGGACTTTTTAGGGGTATGCGCTGTTGCCTACATGGACGAAATTCTGGTGTTTTCCCCTGATCAGGAGTCCCATGAAGTACACCTTCGGCAAGTGGTGGAGAGGTTATAGGCAGCCAGCCTTACACTGAAGATAAGCAAATGTGAGTTTTTCAAGTCCCAAGTCACTTTTCTGGGCAACGTCGTGTTTGACCAAGGACACATGACAACTCCAGACAAGAAGAAGGCGATTCTTGAGTGGCCCGCCCCCACCTCCATCAAGGAATTGAGAAGCTTTTTGGGGACATGTACGCTCCTCAAGAAGCTTACGCTAAATCTTTCTGAGGTAGCAGCTCTCTTGTATAAGGCTAGCGGGGCAAAGGCGCTTCAGTGGTCCTCCATTTTGGAGGACGCTTTCCAAGCAGTAAAGTGCACCCTGTTGTCCACGTCTGTCCCTCGCCATGTCGACCCTTCCAAAGAGTTCATTATGTCTAAAGATTTCTTCAACTTTGCCATAGTGGCTGCCTTGTTACAAGTAAGCAAAGATGGGATAGAGCATCCGGTGGGATATTTTTTAAAAAAATGTCTTTGCCAGAGTTGAACTACGCCGTTTATGACAAGGAGTTACTAGCAGTGGTGGAGACACTGACATATTGGCATCACCACTTTCATGGCTCTACCCAACCATTCCGCATATGCACAGATCACTGGGCATTGCTGTACTATCGCGCCCCTAATGTCCTAACCCCAAGGCAGACCCGTTGGCATGAGATCTTTGCCCAATTTGCCTTTTTTTATGAAATCACCAAAGGCAAGAATAATGGTTTGGAAGATGCTTTAAGCTGCAACCCTGCTTTAGCTCATGATTCAAAGGAGGTAGAAGTCCACAACGCATATGTGATGATTCCTCAAAATCAAATTATGTCTCAACCTCCCTCTCCCCCAGCCAACGGGACAGCGCTTGCACCTCTGGAAAATGTGGAGGAAAATGGTATGTTCAGAACGGTTGTCCTTTCTCAGCCACTGTCAGCCGAGTATACTATGGTACTTGCTAAGAGTGCTTTATATTGGGAAGACTTATCCAGGGGTTATCATGTAAAGGATGAGACGTTGTGGTTTCAGGGGCGCCTATGGGTTCCCGCTGAACCACTGCGCCTGAAAATATCTGGGACCATCATGATGGAATCACCATTGGTCATCCCAGGAAAGCAAAGACTTTGGAGTTGATTCGTCACACCTACAATTGGAAGGGCTTGTCTACTCAGGTGTGGCGTATTTTAAGGAGTTCCTGGTCTGAAAACAGATGAAACCCAATCTTCAATCTTTAGCGGGGTTGTAGGTACCAGTCCAAAAGGCTACTGGGCCCTGGACTTCCCTCTCAGTAGTTTTCATTGTGGAATTACCTGCCTCTGATGATTATTATGCCACCATGGTGGTGGTGGACTGGCTCACAAAGTTCGCCCACTCTATCCCTGCACAACTACTATAAGTGCAGCTGAGATGGCTAGGCTTTTCTTCACCCATGTGTTTGCGCTCCATGGGGTCCCCCACAAGAAATTATCAGCGACTGGGCCCTCAGTTTACCCCTGTTTTTTTGAAGAGTTGTGTAAGACTCTTCAGATTCGCCCTTGCCGTTCAACTGCCTATAGTCCCCAATCAGATAAGCAGACTGAACGAGTGCACCAGTGCTTGGAACAGTTTCTGCGGTGTTAACCGCTGCAGATCATTCTGAATGGTTTTCTCACCTTCCCATGGCCCAGTTTAGCTACAATAATACCTTGCACTCCTCAGTTATTTGTTCCCCTTTTTATGCCAGCCATGGCTTTAACCCCGCCTTTAACATGGAGCCCAGCTGTGATTCTAAGATTGAAGCGGTGGTGGACTTTTCCAAGACTATCAAGAAGGTCCACCAAGGGGTTTCCATAAGCTTGAGGCGGCAATGCGAGTGTATAAGGAGAATTCTGATGGGAAGCGCCGAGTGGGTCCCGCATACAAGGAAGGGGATCTCGTGATGCTTGATGCTTGTAACATCCCAATCAAGCAGCCATTTAAGAAGCTGGGACCAAAGAGGATTGGCCCCTACCGCGTTGTTAGAAAGGTGGGCCATGCCTCATACCAGCTAGATCTTCCCCCTCATTCTGAATCTTCATGGTGTTTCATGAGAGCAAACTGATGTTGTTTGAGGCCCCCCACCAGAGACTCCTGAGGCCTAGCTTGGATGGGGCGCCAGAGTTGGAGGTGGAAGAAATAGTTGCCTCCCGCCGAGTTAAAAGAAGACTGCAGTACCTGGTATCCTTGAAGGGCTTTGACGCTGCAGAGAACAGTTGGGCTCCAGCGTGCATTTGTGTGCATGCCCAAGATCTGATTGATGCCTTCCATGAGCGTTTCCCCCAGGCTGCTGGATCTCAACCCAAACCGACTGTTGCCACCATGAAGTTGGCCCCTGCCCACAAGAACTTTTACCTTGCACAAGCCCCTGGAGGGGGATTGAGCCCCATCGGGAGGAGGTGGTAATGTCATGGTCTCATGACATCATAGTGGGGACCAACCCCAAGGATAAGGCTGGGCGCCAGGAGGCCCAGAAGGTGAAATTACAGGGCCTTTCAGACCTGAATCATACCCTAGACCAACGCTGTGTACAGCAAAATTATGCCCAGGTTGGTACTAGTGGGGTGTCAAATGCCCAGCCCCTTACATCAGTACAGATGTTAAAATGGATGGTCTACCAAATTAATGTGGACGATTCATCGGGTTTATTGAGGAACAAGGTTTTAAAACCATTTATATTTACAAATCAATACGTTCAGGTTGAATTCAACTTCAATTGACTACTTGAGTGAAGTCAGCTTTGGCATATTCAACTAATTTGGATGGTAGCATTGCCCTATTGGTGTAAGGCTTGGGCTCACTGCAGCAAACCCTTATTCCCCCGTCCAAGTCTAATTATGCTTTCCCCAACTAAAATTCCTTGTTGGTTGACTTCCCAATAAAAATTTCCCCATTTTTTTGTTTTATTACAATGTTATTTTGTACGATCCTGTGCGTGGACCCCTTCATGGAGGTCTCGCACCATATTAACCATTCCATTTTGAACACAATCAGATTTTCCTCACGTGCACCATTGGTTCACCCAGGTACCCTCCAACATGGGCCGTTTACCTCTTCTCTCCTCGTGCACCACGTCATTTTTGGATAGTTTTTTATCGCACTTCTTGATTATAATTATTATTGTTCTAGCACCCTTTTCTGGGCGCTAGTAGCTTTAGTACTAAAGGCTAGTTTCCATGCATTGGCTCTGTGCACCGAGCACCACCACACTGGAAACAGGAGATTTATAGACACCCTCCTTACAACTTCTGGCAATTCAACCCTGTTATTACAAACTTTTGCTAACCATATACTGGGATCTTGTGGCCTTACATCCACCACCAAGCAATGATCCACCTCTTTGTCTTACCAGTTGAATTAAACCTGTCATTGGTGATCTTGTATAAACCATACCTATGGTCTCACTTCTTTGCAGCAAGATTTCCATTGTCTGGGGAGGTCTCCACTTAGTTCATTTTTGGGTTGCTATTCACTATTGCCCTACACCATCAGTTTGTTGTTTCCCAATGCCCAGCTCCATACAACGTTGTATGTGCGGCAATGCCTCTGGCATTATGGCTTGCTTTTTGGGTGCTTACGCATCCTGACTGGCAGGCTGGTTGTTGAATCTCGGCGATTCAGTATGTACCAACTAAAGGGTTTTTTACATAGGGTTTCCCCCATTGAACAATTTGAACGGTCAATATGATGATTGCCAGTTCCTTGATACACTTGTAACCACTTAATCTTATAATAAACATGGGAACAATTCCCAATTACTTCTTTATTTAAGACATAACATTTATCAGATGCTTCCTTGTCCGCACCTTCTTCTCTTTCTTCCTTTCTTTACTTAACTCAAGACTACTTCTCTAGTTACCTCATTTCACTGATATCTCAGCGGCCTCTGTCGGTACCAACTCTTCCACTTAGTCTATTCATGTCACCATCTTTTCATTGGTTTTGGCTTATTATTCTTTAATTATTTATCGCCTTAATTCGATGTGATAAAGAACCCTTTTGTCAAATGTTGACATCGCCTTATCTCCCTATTCAGCCAATTTCCCAACAATCCTAATATTGCCTTATTTCTGTGCGCTTACACTACCATTACAAGTTCGATTCCAGCATAATCCATTCATTTCGCCATATTGACTTTAGGGCTTATCGTCCAGTCATATTGGAATTGTGATATTACCCCCTCCTTGACTGGATGATGAGGCTCCTATTGCTTATATGCTTGGAGGAATTTTGCATGCACTCAATTGATGATTCAACCGCTACTGGGGTCCTTAATAGTATATGTGTCAACCCCAGTTTTAAATGACTTCAAATGGACCAATCCATATACTGGAAAGTTTGTGCTTCCGGCCAAACCCATGCTGATCATGAAATAACACCAGATACCCATCTTTGAACTGCATTAGGTTACTCCGCCATACTTGGTCCGTAGCCTGGGTTTTAATTTTCTTGGCAAGGCTGAATGAGTATGCTTCAGTTTGTAACTTAATCAGCTTGTTTGTAATGGTGGTTAAATATCACTGCAGATTCACTCCGCTGGTGTCCTCTATACAGGCATAAAGCAGCGCAGGCAGAGCAGGGTGCCGCCCATAAAGCAATTGAAAGAGACTTTTTCCCGTGGCTGAATGGTAGCTAATATTATAGGAGAATACCGCGGTAGAAAGAAGGGTACTCCAATTGGAGGGTCTATCCATAACCAATTTTTGGAGTATATTCACCAGAGTCCCATTAACTCGCTCAACCATTATTTTGGACTTGGGGTGATATGGGTTGTTAGGACCTCGCGGATGGCCATTAATTCGTTGAGCTTGGGTAAGATGTGGTTGTGAAGTTGGTTCCATTGTCAGTAAGGATAAACTGTGGGCAGCCATGACGCTGTATGATACATTCCATTACAAACTTAGCCACAGTAACTGCCCCTAGATCCCAGATGGCTCGCGCCTCCACCCACCTCGTCAAGTGGTCAATTGCCACCAGGATATACTTAGACCAATTTGCTCCAGTTGGCAATGGGCCCACAACATCAATAGAGATGGTGTGCCAAGCAAAGTGAGGCTTTACCAACTGGTATGAAGTCTTCTGGTGGAACGGCTTCTCCACCTGGCACTGGTGGCAGCAAGACAGGGTCTCAAGCATGTCATATTGCATGCTTTCCCAATAATACCTTGGTCTCAACAATTCAAGAGTTTTCAGACTCCGCCATGGCCAACTGCTCGATGTGCACTCATAATAATATTTGAGCGGGTAGAAGGCCTTGGTATATTCATGGTAACGTCCCCTATACGCTTATACAATTCCCCATTTCTTAGGAATGTATTGGTCCTGAGTTCGTCTAGTAACTTGATTACTTGAGGTGGTTCATATTTGTATCTTCCGCTGAGCATTTTGTTGAACATGATATCGCTTAAATCTGCCATAACTGCAATCATTGGTAATCTTGATAAAGAATCAGCATTTTGGTGTTTGGCTCCTGGTTGATGTAAAATCTCAAATTCATAAGCTTGCAGCTTAAGAGCCCATCGAGCTAGCCGCCCCTCAGGCTCTTTCAAGTTTTGTAACCAGCACAACGATGCATGATCCGTGACAACCTTAAACTTTACTCCATGCAGGTAGCTCATAACTGCTTATATGCATAAATCACCGCTAAGCACTCTCACTCAGTCATGACGTAGTTTAATTCATGGCAATTCAAGCTACAACTGCAGTATGCCATGGGGTGCTCCTCCCCTTCATCTTACTTCTGAGACAGGACCACCCCAACAGCGGAAAGGGACGCATCTATCTGAACGATAAACTCCCAGTTGAAGTTTGGATATCGTGACACCAGTGCGCTGCTCAATGCCAAACAGAGTGCGTCAAAAGTGGATTGATGACGTCCCATCCATTCAAACACCGCATCCTTCTTTAACAACTCAAATAGTGGCCTCCCAATACAGCTAAAATTAGGGATAAATCATTGGTAGTAACTGACCATTCCCAGAAATACCTGTATGTTGCGCTTACTATTGGGAGTAGTCATTTGGATGATGGCCTCCACCTTAGCTAATTGTGGCTGCAGCCCAGTTGAGTCTATCACAAACCCCAGGTATTCCAGCTGATCTTTGAAGAAGTTACACTTTTGAGGTTTAATTTTAATGTTCACCTCAGCCAGCTGGCGGAATACTGCTTTGAGGTGTTCGAGGTGCTCTAAAAAGGTTTGAGAGAAAATGTTAATATCATCGAGGTATACTAGGATGCATGACAGCTTCAGGTCACCAAGAATAGTGTCCATGGCATGCTGAAAAGTAGCCGGAGCGTTGCACAGTCCTTGAGGCATCCGTGTTGGTTGAAAAAGGCCTTTAGAGGTGATCACAGCACATTTTTCCTGTTCCACCAAGGGTAACTCAATTTGCCAGTAGCCTGATATTAAGTCCATCGCAGAAAAGTAGTGAGCACCCCCTAATTGGTCCAGAGCATCGTCAATTCTAGGCAAGGGATATGAATCCTTTTTTGTAATACTGTTGAGCTTCTGGTAGTCTATTACTACACAGTTGGTGCTGTCCTTCTTTTTTACAATCAGAACAGGCGAAGCCCATGGGCTCTTGGATGGCTCAAGCATCCCTTGTTGTAATAACTTGTTGATTTCTTCAGTAACCACATCTTCTGCTGCCCAAGAATGGCGGATCAGCTGAGACCTTATTGGAGGATGATTGCCTGTGTCCAATTGATGGACCACCCCTTGAGCACATCCTAAATCATGGTCATCAACAGCAAAAATTCCCTTGTATTTCTGAAATAAAGCTATTGCTTGGTCTTTTTGTTCATCCGTTAATCCCATTAAATTACTCCGCGGTACCACCATTAGTACATTGACCAATGTTTTGAGCGGTAGTCCAAATTCATCCAATGATCCAAAATCATGAACCTGACGGACCTCATCTATGGGAATCAGATGTAGATAAGCTACAGTTTGGTGGCGGCGGATTTGCATTGGTTTGTTCTGCAGGTTTGCTAACAGCACCTTTATCTCCCCATGTCCTGGTAGTATGATGCCGGGAGCCACATGAGGCTCAAGCTGTGATTGATGATAAGGCCCAATGATCTCCCCATAGAGCCCCGCTGGCACTTCCACCTCTAACTCAGTGTCAATTATTACTTGATGTCCAGAGGGAATGGATATAGCTCCAGCTGCTCTAAGTGGTAACCCTTGGTATTCATATATCTGATGAGGAAGGGCCCGCGTTTTCTTTTTTAATCGATGATAGCGCACTGGAATCACCCCATCGCTGTAGGCAAGGTTGATCTGTCCCATATGCGCTGAACTCTTTGGCGCTCTACTAGAGGAGAAATATATAGGAATTTGCTGTCCCGCAATGGCTAGGGTCTCTTCCATCATGTCAACTATAGCCCCATAATGTCGCATAAATGCAGTTCCAATCAATAAATCATAGTGGCTGTTTGGCAATACCACTGCTGGAGCCACCACAACAATAGATCTGAACTGCAAGGGAAGAGCGCTATATGCTCCCTCAGAAGTGGTGGTTTCAGCTCCAGTGGTCCCATACACCACTCGGTGGTCTATGTCAGGTTTTAAGGACAACTTTGCCACCAATTTAGTGGAGACAATGTTAACAGGTGCGCCTGTATTGATGATAGCCTGTACTTGAGTTTTAGCTACCACAATGTCACAGTAAGTGCATTCAGAGTAAGATGCATCCCGGTTATTCACCTTGTGTACACTTGAGGATTCAGGTTTTCCCAGGAAACTCATAATACCCACACCAATTTTAGGGTATCTGTTTACAATAGTGTCCACTGGGAGGGTAACATCTATTCCCTTAATGACAGGGCATCTGCGACCAGTTCTAGCTGATCTAACAGATTTTTGTCAAACATTTGACAAGCATAAAGCTTTGGTTGATCTGGAGAGTTTTTGTCCGCTGTTTCTTCAATGTGCGCTGGGGGCAGCACATTTACTTTCCCAACCGGTGGGTGGTAGAGGAATGTGTCATCATACTGAGAAGCTTCAGCTATATTTAACACAGTAGACTCAGGTGGGACATGTAAGTTCGAGGTAGCAGAAGTAGAGAGTCCCTTCTCTACTCCGCTCAGGCTTTTCCCTGATAGCCCTGCTCTCATTGCAAGGGAGGGATCCGTCGGTTGGGACACCATTGTCCCATATGTCCATTATGACCACAATTAAAACAACTTACTCCGTAAGACCTACGGCCATGTTTAGGATAAGTTGGTACAAATGGTTGATGATTTTGAAAAGGATCATCATAACCAGACCCCCAACAGTATAACGACTAACCCCTGTCAGCGTAGTTAGGCCCAGATTGGTAACTAGGTCGATGTTGATCAGCAAACAATGAACGCCCATTGGACGAAGAAAAGTATCCTGGTGTGATTCTTTCTGCCCAGTTATCTCTTCTCACATGGTTAGGGTGAACTGCGACAGCGCGGATCTGCTCAGTATTGGGTGGAGTAAAACTTTCAGATAATTGACATACAAACTGAACAAGATTAAGGAGAGGTACGTCCAGCTCTAACAGCGGAGCTATAACATTGTAAAGCTCAGGGTATGGCTTCACCGCTGAGGCCATAGCTATACACACATTAACTTCAGATAGAATGCCTGCTCCTATAATCACATGCGCTTCCATAGTAAATCAGTCATTGAATTTGGTGAGGGTCTCGTTTTGCTGAAACCCAATGATCAAGAACTCAGCTTTCCGCTGCGCCATTTTTGCAGTTCCACTGAACAATCGCAGCACCATCTCCTTAACTTCATGGTATGAAATGGAACTAGCTGAGAGGTAACAAATGACTTGATCAGCACTTTCAACGTCCAAAGAGGAGAGTAACAGCTTTGCCCTTTTTCAATCTGAAGTTCTCTCAGTCACAAACTCAAATTGGTAAAAGAATCCATGAATATTTCCTTCGCGATCAAATGGTGGCAACTTGTCATGGTAAACCTTCTGAAGCAACTCATTCTATCTTTTGATCATAGTATCTGATACAAGTCTCAACTCCTCGTAGGGCTCAGGGTCATTGTTTTGTGCAGATTTCATTTTGGACCAACTGGGATGTGACATAGCTGATGGTTGAATTTTCGTAATCTTGTTATTGGTCAATGGGCCCCCTGTAGTGAACACAACTGTTGAATCTTGGAGATTCAGTATATACCCGCTAAAGGGTTTTTTACACAGGGGTTCCCCCATTGAACGATTAAAACGGTTGATATGATGATCGCCGGTTCCTTGATACACTTGTAGCCACTTAATTTTATAATAAACATGGGAGCAATTCCCAATTACTTCTTTATTTAAAATATATCATTTATCAGATCCTTCCTTGTCCGCTCCTTCTTCTCTTTCTTCCTTTCTTTACTTAACTCAAGACTACTTCTCCAGTCACCTCATTTCACTGATATCTCAGCGGCCTCTATTGGTATCAACTCTTCCGCTTAGTCTATTCATGTCGCCATCTTTTCATTGGTTTTGGCTTATCATTCTTTAATTATTTATTGCCTTGATTCGAGGTGATCCAAAACCCTTTTATCAAATGTCAACATTGCCTTATCACCCTATTTGACCAATTTCCCAACAATCCCAATATCGCCTTATTTCAAAGCTCTTATATTACTGTTATGAGTTTGATTCCAGAGGAATACATTCATTTCGCCATATTGACTTTAGGTCTTATCATCCAGTCATATTGGAAGCGCGACACTGGTCTAAACTTCTTCTGCCGCTTTCTTGACATAATTGACCAACCATTGTTTCCGGCCACTTCCACCCTGCTCTTCAAGGTGGGCGTCACAGTGATTACCCTCTACCAAATGAATGTGCAATCAATAGTCTGCTTTTTGTTGTTTGCTTGTAACTTGCCAATTTTGTAAGTTAAATCCGCTCTACCTTGGAGAAAATTCTTCAAGATGGCAGAGCTTCGTGGATTACTAATTCTCCCCCTCCTAATAGCCCAGATGAAAGTTCACATGTTCCTTCCCAAGAGATTGTAAATCAGGTTCTTGACGCCCTTGCTGAGGTGCAAATTCAGTTGACAATTGCCCTTAACAACGCCACTGCATTATCTCATGACCAACAGGGGGTCGCTTTATTAGATGCTGTGGAAGGGGATGCCTGTTGGTGGGTTTGAGGTCTTCTGCGCTCTTCCTCACAAGCGGGGGATCCCACTTCACTGATTGCCATAAATCGGCTGCCTTGAAACCCCCAGTGTCACGCTCAGACCACTTATTCAGATTGCTATCTTCCATGGCCAAAACCTCTAGCTTGGCTTCTTTGATCTCTACCTTCCATGAACAGGCTCCCACACTGAACCTCTCTAATGATATGCTTTAGGCAATCTTTAGATCAGGTTTGGATTCAGTTTCAGCTCACCACGAGGTTTGGTCCACCTTGAAAGGACTGGTAGATCAAATATGTGCCGCCGCAACTACTATTAAGATATTTCCTCACCATACCTCCCACCATCAGGGGGGTCAATTTTATGATAAGATTACACAATGACAACGCGGACGCAGTTTTTATCATTAGACCAGTGATAGCTTTGGCTTCCAAGCCCATAACCACTCCTGCGTTGGAGTTGGCTGATTCTTGTTTACCTATAAATAATCAGTAAAAGCCCAGATGGAGGAAGCCCATTCTCAAGCCCTCGTACTTCCCAACTTTACTCCAGAAAAAGCCCCCAACCTTCCCTCCAATTTGCCTGCCATTTCTTCAGTTGCAACAGAAACGCCCAAATCTACCAATAAACAGAACTTTTCTTTTTTCTTATTACCTATGAAGATTAGTATCAGATCTCATCATATCTTTTTTGAGGCCCTGTTGGATACCAGAGCTGCAGGTAATTTCATGAGCGTTGAGTTAGCCCAACAATTGGAACTGGGCATGGACATGGGTCTATTGGTGATGGTGGCTTCTTCAGCCTCCCAGACATTGTATATTGTCCACTGGCCATTACCTTTTTGGTACACCAGTTTAGCTTCTGCGATCATTTTTTATGATGCCAAACTTGGTGTTTCTGGTAATCTTAGAGGTTGGATGGTGGCACCGTCAACATGTCAGGATCCGCCTGGACTCTAACATGTTGTCATTTGTTATTGATCAAGTGGAGGGCGAATTCGCCTTAGTTGACACTCTTAAGAAAACTCAAGGTCGCAGTTCTATCACTTCCCTCATCTCTCCTGTGAGCCTACTGTCCGATTTACCTGAAATTTCAATGCACTATCAAAGTATCTTCAATTCCTAAAAAGTGGATCATCTGCCTTCTAAAACTAAAATTGACCTGGGATTTCGTATGATGGTGCAGTTGGTGAATATCAACTGTCCGTTGTATCCCCATACACTGGAAGAGGAGGTTGCACTTAACTCTTGGTTGGATGATATGCTAAAAAAGGTGGTTGTTTAAAAAGACATTGCCAGTCGAATCTCCCATCATCTTTGCTAAAAAAGCTGATGGTTCCCACCGCCCTTGTGTGGATTAAGGACATTTAAACAAAGTAACAGTTCATGATCCCTACCCCCTGCCCCTGGAGAAGATGATCATCCAGGCAATCACCAAATCTCGTGTGTTCTCTAAGCTGGATATTGTCAATGCCTTCAACCAGATTATAGTAATGGAAGGGCAAGAATGGTTAACAGTGATCCAGATGAAGCGAGGCATTTTCCAGTTCTGCATAATGCCCTTTAGACTGAAGAATGCTCCTGCTACGTTTCAACAAATGATTGACAGTGTACTGGGTGACCTCCAGTTTACTTGCGTGGTCATATATATTAAAACATTCTAGTTCACTCCCCAACTCCCGAACAACAAGCTATTGACTTGGAAGCAGTTGTGGCTGCTTTGCACAAGGCAGGCTTGTTCATTAAGCCTTCCAAATGCGAGTTCTATATTGAGGAAGTTACTTTTCTTGGGAACCTCATCCTATAAGATGGCTATGTGATTTCTCCCAATAAGTTGGATGCTATCCAAGAATGGCCACCCTCAACAACCCAGAAACAATTATGGAGTTTCTTATGAACCATTATTTTCTTAAAAAAAATTTCCCTGGCTCTTTCCCAGTTAGCTGCCCCACTCCAACCCCTCACAGGCAATAATGTACCATTTCACTGGATGGCCAAATGCCAACAGGTCTTTGAATCAATTAAATATGTGTTTTTATTCCCTCCTGTCATGAAATATATGTATCCTGCCAAGCTGTATATCATTGCATGCGATGCCTCCTCAGTAGCAGTATGGGCAGTGTTACTCCAATAGCATGATGGCTTTGAACATCCAGTTGCCTATTTTTCCCAAAGGTTTAACTCTATGTAGCAGCCTTGGGCCATCTACAACAAGGAGTTGGCCACTGTAGCATGGGCATTAACTCATTGGAGGTATCTTTTACAGGGTGCTCAACATGAGTTAACTGTTTGCATGGATCACCAAGCTCTCTTATATCTCCATAAACCCCAAAAATTGGCACATCAGCAAGCATGAACCTATCAGGGCTTGTGCAGTTTCAATTTCAAATACAAATTTATAAAAGGTGCACTTAACGTACTTCCTGAGCTTCTTAGCTGCAGCCCCACCCACTGTCCCTCAGACCTAGAGGAAGTAAACCTCGTTACCATAATTCCTGCCACTAAAATTTTGTTAATTGTTCCCCCTGTCATCTCTTCCATTACTCTTGCTCCCGACGCCCTGCTAGTTGCTCAGGTCTTAGCTGGTCAAATGGCCTGCCCTGAGGGTGTGGAGTTATTCGACCAATTATCCCACTAAAGCCATAAACACTCTCTCTACTCCTTGATGGAGAATCTCATTTATACTTTGTTCACAAATTTGGGCTCTCCCTCCCTTCAGAACCGAGGTATTTCACGCACAACATGATCCCCCACAGTCATCCATCCTGGAAATAAGAAATGCATTGACTTGATCAGATGGACCTACAATTGGGTGGGTTTAATTAAAGAGGTTCCGGCCTGGATCGCCAATTGCATTACTTGTGCTCAGGCTAAGTTGGATTGCTCTGGTAGAAACGGACTTTAACACCCCTTACAACAGGTGAGGGTTCATGGACATTGGTGTCCATGGATTTTATCAACAAATTCCCCTGCTCTAATGGGTTTATGGCAGTGATGGTGGTGGTGGATCATTTCACTAAGTTTTCCCTTTTGACATGGAATCCATAGGTATGTAATGTCTTACTTGCACGTTTCACAAAAGTTGACTATTATGTTTCAAATGTACTTTTGGCATACCACTATCTCATGAACCGCTCAACCAATCCCAGCAAACCGGGTGTCAGTGATCGAGTCACTAGACCCCCTTCCACCAATAGTACTAAGAATTTTGACAACTAACTGCAGCTGCCTCTAGGATTTGTCTGCGTGAGGGTGTTTTTGCGCCAAAAGTTTATAAAGTGCTCCACTAAAACTTAAATATCTCAGGAACTACAAGTCCAATCACAAAAATACAAAGTGCGTTGCGATCCTCCAAACTAAATCTCTCCAATAACACCAATATCGAGTACCAGAAGCAATCAGAAAAAAAATAACAACATTTGAACTCAAAAATTTGAAATGCCTCAACCTAAAAATTGCAATAAAACTTGAACCAAAAATTTCAAACCAAAAACTGGCAAATACTATGCAGAGCGTCAACAGGTCTATTGTTTGAGACTAAAATCAAAGAAATCAGCTGAGAACTTAGACAATGACAACCATTTGAAGATTGACAAAACTCCATCAGCACCCAAGAAGTCCACATCTCTGATACCTGGGTCATCTGGTGTGCCCCCAAAGTGACTCAGCTCAAGCGTACAGCTAGCTAGAAAGAAAACAGATGATGAGAACATTAATAACTTGTGCTTCGACAACATTCCTAACCAAAACTTCATTCCTTCCCAAAACACAAGCCTTCCCATAATTCCATGTCTACTGGTAGTCCTACGGCTACCAGGTTTTATTTTATATTCCTTGTACTTCCACAATTATGTCAGAGGAAACTGCTTGCCTCTTTGTGTTCCATGCGTTCTCAATGTTTGGCCTCCCACAGGAGATCATCAGTGACCATGGCTCACAGTTCATGGTGCAGTTCTGGAGTGAACTCTTATCTATTCTAAAAATCTCCCCCTGTCGCTTCATGGCATATCATCCCCAGTCTGATGGACAGACCAAGAGAGTTAACCAAGTCATAGAACAGTAGGTGTAAGCTTTTGGGACAATTACTGCACATGTTGGTTGTTGAGTAAAACTACAAACACTAGTTGTATGGTGACAACTAGTAGGTTGAGTCTTCAAAATAAGTGGCAACGAATCCACTCTGGTAAAGGTAATTGAGAAAAACAACTAGGGACATATTTTCCCTTCAATCTTTAATTTAAAAGTAAATATAAAACTATATTGCAGTTGATTCTGTTTTTTATTAGAAAATGGTAGGGGTTTTTATAGGCAGAAGGTGGACAACTTTTCAGATAATTCTCTGAAAATCAACTGATTATTCCCCCAAAACTTCTAACCCTTGGGATTAACTTCTGACAGTAGCGAATGTCTTCATCTTTAATTAATCCCCAGCAATGTAACTGTTTACAGATCAGCAACCATCCCCATGTGTTAGGAACTGTACACAGATGGTTTGGGGGCCATGTTACCTGATTATGACTACTAGCTACTGCCAAAACAAGCGTTAAAACGCTTCAGTAGCTTCATTAAAATGACCCTAATTGTTCAGCGCCTCTGCTGTAACAATTCATTATAGCAATCTGACTATTGGCAATCATGCCCTCATCAAATTACTAATTAACATTGGTGGGTGTGATGCCTGAAAAATATTAATCAAAACAATCGTCAGATTATGTCCTTTAATGAATTTTAACTACTAATTTATTTTGGGATAATCTTTGACGAAACAGTAATTGGATCTCATTATTGGATTAGGTCTTTTGATTTATTTGACTAATAATTTCCAGGCGTAATGGCTGACAAAATATTAATCAAAACAATTGTCAGATTATGTCCTTTAATGAATTTCAACTACTAAAATAGTTGGGGATGATCCCTGATAAAATAGTAATTGGATCTCATCATTGGATTAGGTCTTTTGATTAATTACAACTAATAATTTAGTCAGGGGATGATGCCTGACAAAATATTAACCAAAATCAACTGTCAGATTATATCCTTTGATTATTTATGATTAATAATTTAGTCAGCAACCATTGCTGAACAATTGGTTGCTTTAACAACTGTCAATTTTTAATTGGCAAGCAAGATGGATAATGTGGTCAACCAAATTTCCAACACATCCCCCCACTTGACCAGATTACCCAGCGAGATAGTTTTTCAGAAGCACTTGCTTCTTCTCAAGACTTAACTAACAAGCCTAGTTCAGAGGTCCATCTACCAGACTTAACTATCTCATTAGTTCAGAGGTCCCCTTCTTGCTGCTGCCTCTGTTGAGTGTGGTCATATGGCCTCATGCCATACCAGGACTATTTGCCTCAACACCAGCCATAGCCTGGAAAACCTGTACTCCCCCAGGTTGGGCTCTCCATTTGTGATCAGAGAAGATCTTCTTCATTTTTAGGGACAATATACTTTAGCACCTCAGGACTAATTCTGATGGACCCAGTTGCAACCTGAGCTGGCCCTGCTGATGATAGTAGGGAACAATGCCCAATGGTTTTGAGTATGAGTAATTAAATTTTCATCATTTATATATATATATATTTCATTATTATTAAATTATTTTCCTTTTTTATGTTTTTTTTTGGTTTTTAATTATTTTTTTTTTCTTTATATATATATATTCTTTTTAGTGCCAATTTTTTAAATACTTGCTATGAACTCAGTTAACTATATGACCATCAAGGATATTTTTGATTGTATAGGCATCCATTGCTGATTTGGAAATTACTTCAAAGGACCTATCCATAAGGCATCCAGCTTATTTCATCAGCCAAATCCATGCATATCACAATAGGATACTTTATCCCCAATTTCAAATCTTTTTATGGGTGGTCATTTTTTATCATCATATGTTTTAGCCTGGATCCTTTTCCAAAGGGTTTTGGCAAATGCTTGGGATTGTAAATCAATCATAATATTGGCTAATCAATTTAAATATTGGTCTGGACTCATCCCCAAAGTTAATTCCAATGCTGAGTATAGAATTGGTGGTAAGGCGGCTTTTCTTCCATATAGCAATTTGAAGGGTGTTTTCCCAGTTGAGGAATGATAGCTGACATTATAGGCAAATGTCACCAAACTTAAGTATGAAGCCCAAGTAGACGTTTTTCCTGCAATCAACTTTTGTAATGTTGCGGCTAAGGTAGCGTTCACTCTCTCAACTAGTCCATTCATCTCTGGCTGATATGGGACTGATATGACCCCCTTGATTCCCATCAATTTGTTCAATCAGGGTATGACAAATGAGGTAAAATTCGTTCCATTATCATTCAGGATCACTTGAGGGCAGCCATGCCAATATATCACTTGATCCAGAATAAATTTGGCAGTATTCATTGCATTGACCCATACCATAGCCTTGGTTTCAATCCATCAGGTCAGGTGATCAATTGCAACTATGATATATTGCATTCCTCCAGTGCTTGTACTTAGAGGTCCCATGACATCAATTGATACTGTATGCCAGGCGAATCCTGGTCGCACTAAATGATATCCAGCCACATTTTTGTGTGGCTTGTGGAGCTGACACTCTGTACAACAGGAAAGGAAATCCGCTGTATCATAGTTTAATGATTCCCAATAGTAATATTGGCAAATATGCTCTAGAGTTTTCTTGAGGCCACCATGGCTGACAACTTTGTGAGTGGTGCGAATTATTTCCATTTGTTTGGATGGTTTTGGGAACAGAAGCCTTTTATCATTCACTATTTTGAATAGCTGTCCGTTCTTTTGTTCTGTTCCCTCCATGGCTTTTTGTAACGCCATTTGAACTTCTGGTGGCTCATCCTCCAACTCTCCTTTAACCATTTATTTCAAATAGGTCATCAGCACAATCTTGTACTGCAAGAATTGCCAGTAGTTGGGATAATCCATCAGCATTTTGGTTTTTATCCCTGGCGCAATGTTCAATTTCATAGTCATATGCCTGCAATTTCAAGGCCCATCGTGCTAGTCTTCCCTCAGGTTCTTTTAAGTTATGCAACCAATGGAGAGATGCATGATCAGTTACAACCTTGAAATGCATCCCATGAATATAAACACAAAATTGCTTGCAAGCGTAGATAACTGCAAGACATTTGCGCTCAGTGACTGTATAATTCCTTTCAGCCTTGGTTAAGGTATGGCTGACATATGCCACTGGGTGTTCTTCACCTTGTTCATCCACTTGACTAAGTATGGCACCTATTGCCATGAGCGATGCATCTGATTGTATAATAAATGGTCAGTCAAAATTTGGATATTTGAGTATTGGGCTGGTCATCAAGTATTGCCATAATTTGTCAAATGCTCCTTGGGCCATTTCATTCCATTTGAACCCTTTTTTGGATCCTTAAGCAGATGGAATAATGGATCTGCTATTTTTGCAAAGTCCTTAATAAAATGGCAATAATAACTGACCATTCCTAAAAAGACTTGTATATCATGAACACTTTTTGGCAATGACATCTGCTCAATAGCATCAATTTTTTGTTTTTGAGGTTGTAATCCATCCGCATTTATAATGAAGCCCAAATATTCTAGCTGCTCCTTAAAGAAGTGACACTTTTGGGGCTTGATTTTAAGATTGGCAGCAGTTAATTTCTTGAATACTTCCTCTAAGTGTTGTAAGTGCTTGGTGAATGTTTGACTAAATACATTGATATCATCTAGATAGACTAGAACACAGGACAATTTGAGGTCACATAAGATGGTATCCATAGCCCGTTGAAAAGTTGCAGGGGCATTACATAAGCCTTGGGGCATCCGCGTAGGTTGGTAAAGCCCTTGTGCCATTATTATGGCACACTTCTCCTGGTCCTCAGGTGACATATCAATCTGCCAATACCCCAAGATGAGGTCCATCGCCAAAAAGAATTTAGCCCCGCCTAACTGATCCAATGCATCATCAATTTGTGGCAAGGGGTAAGAGTCTTTTTTTGTGATTTTATTAAGATGGCGATAGTCAATTACAACCCCAATTTGACCCATCCTTTTTTTGATGATTAATATCAGACTAGCCCATGGGCTGGATGAAGGCACAAGCAATCCGTGCTCCAACAACTTTTCTATTTCTTTGGCAACTACTGCCTCAGCTGCTCGGGACCTTCAAATAGGTCTCATTCTAATTGGGGCAGCTTCCCCAGTGTCAATTTGATGGAGTACATTTTCTGCACACCCAAGATCATGGTCATTTTGGGCAAAATAGTTTGATATCGTTTGAATAAAGCCAATACTTCATTTTGCTGATCTTTGGTTAATCCTGATAATTGTTCCCAAGAGATTAATGTATGAATGCATCCAGCCAAATCAGGTAATCCCATTTCATTTAAATCCCCAAATTCGTGGAAGGAATGGAGCTCTGTTATAGGGATTAACTGGGTGAATGCAACTACTTGATTTCACTTGATTATCATTGGCGTTTTTCCCAGATTGGCTAATAGAATATAAATTTCCCCATGACCAGGAATTAGGATCCCTGGAGCTACCCAAGGTTCAATTCTTGATCTTCGCCAGGGAGCCTCGATTTCTATATATAATTGCTCAGGAATTTTCAGAGTCAGTCCAGTATTGACCACTGTCTGCATCCCAGGTGGTAGGATTAATTCTTTTTTTACTCAGATTGGGATCCCTCAGTTTTCATTCACACGTTTTGGTAAAGGGTGGATCTTCTTCCCAACTAGTTTATAACCAATGGGAAGGATGCCATCCTTATATATCACATTTATAAAGTTATTTCTCTGAGTGAGGGGGGCATCCCCCTTCCAATGATAGATCAATGGTAGCATCTGGCCCAAGATTGTCATAGTATTCGCCTCAAAGTCACACTTTACTCCATACTTCCGCATGAAGTCAGTGCCAATGAGAATATCATAATTTTGATTAGGTAGAACAATTGCTGGCTCAGACACAACTAGAGATCCAAAACGAAGAGGTAAGGCACTATAAGCCCCACAGGAGGTAGTAGGGTTGGGCCCAGCAGTACCATACTGCTTTTGATGTGCTATATCTGGCAAAATCTTTAGACGTTTTACCAATTTGGTAGACACAATATTGATTGGTGCACCACTATCAATAATAGCCCTTACTTCTACTTGGTTAACCAAAATGTTCAGCATAAGTACACTCAGAATAGTGGGAAATGTTGTTTACTGAATGTATAGCGGCATCAGTTGCCAAATCCAGAGTGTGAATAATTTGGGCTGATATATCAGGAAATGAATCCTTTATGGTAGTGATAGGAATTGAAACGTTAACGTCTTCCAACTTTGTCTTTAGCAATTCATCTTGATTGTCAGCATTTTGGGCCTTTTCCAACAGTTGATGAGCATAAGGTTGGGCAACTTCTGATATAATTTCAGGATTAATTGCATTTGTTTTTGATCGAGTTATAGTGTGGATATTTGGACCTGTGCTCCGCTGGGGAGAATCATGAACAGGTTCATCTACGAACAGGTTGGAGGTATCAATTTCATCAAACTTGTCTGGGGGAACTGGGCAATTTGCAGATCTAGATCGTTCCTCATCTAGACTGCAGGGCCTTTTCCTGACTCCTCATAGGTATTGTCTTCCTGAACAAAGTTCACCTGATTTTTTGGTTTCTTAGTCCAGCACTGGGCAGCATAGTGTCCAGTATTTCCACATCTGTTACAAGTAATGCATGGGGCATTACTAGACCATTTTGGACCATTGGGGTTTTTCCCCATTCAATTGGGGAAATCCTTTTTGGGCTCAGGATTTTTTTGCCAAATTTGAATTAAAAGGCTGTTGTTGTTTTACACTTTGATTTGGTGCATCAAAAGTGGAAGCCAATTCTTTCAGGTGCTCCACCATTTGAGAAGTAGTGCTACTACTGGTGAAGGTTGATGACATGATTTTGTGTAAATCCTGATAGGGTCAGAGTGCTGCCTTCATAGCAATGCGAGCATCAAAATTGCTCAGGTTATCAGCTCCCATCAGGATTTGTGCTTCTTCATAAAAGCGGTTGGCAAATTCTCCTAAGGTTTCATCTTTTTGGAATTGTATTCCCATGAACTCCTGCTTTTGGTTAGCCATTCATTCAGGGCTTCCAAATTCCTTCATTATTTGCATTTTTTGCCTCATTATAGGACCAATTTTCCCTTCACAAATGGGGTAATACCAAGTTTAGACAAGTGGTGTCTAAACAATTGATAACAGTAACAGCTTTTTGGCGATCACTGCAACTGAACATGGTCATTTTGAACAATCTGAAGAAAGCTGGGGCATTATCCTGATGAAAGGGTGGCAATTTTAAGGTGGGCCAAAATTCCTCAGTTTCCACATGCTCAGTTGTAGGACGAGTAGTGTGGCTAGCCATTCTAGCGCCAGTTGGTGTGTTGTTGGGGGTCATTGCCAAGATGGCAGCATAGGCACTTGGCATATTTTGAGTAGGCTGAATGCTCCCTATATTACTTTCATCTTCATATAGGTCCTGATCCCCAATCTCCGTTTCCACATGAATACAAGTACACTTATGTTTTTCCCATTCTTGTACTTGTTTCTGGAGCTGACTATGTTTTTCCCATAATAAACAATTTTTTCCAGCCTCAGCTTGAAGTGCTACTTTGAGCAGGAGTAGCTCCTTCTCCACTTTGAAATATTGTTGCTCTAACTCAGATGTTTTTCCAAATAATTCATTATTAACTTCTGTGACAAGGTTGACATCTTCTTCCACCTTGAAAACATGATTCTCCATTTGGGATAAATTGGCCTGAGCTGCTGACATTAGAGTGGTCTGATTCACACTCTCCAGCTCAGTCCATAATCGCTGAATCTCTCCCTGCACTGAAGACATGGTGGTACTTCTTGACAAGACTCAACTATACCCCCTGTAGTGAGCACCAAGTGTAAACTTTTGGGAAATTTACTGCACAGGTTGGTTGTTGAGTAAAACTACAAACACTAGTTGTATGGTGACAACTAGTAGGTTGAGTCTTCAAAATAAGTGGCAACAAATCCACTCTGGTAATGGTAATTGAGAAAAACAACTAGGGACTTATTTTCCCTTCAATCTTCAATTTAGAAGTAAATATAAAACTATATTGCAGTTGATTCTGTTTTTATTAGAAAATGTTAGGGGTTTTTATAGGCAGAAGGTGGACAACTTTTCAGATAATTCTCTGAAAATCAACTGATTATTCCCCCAAAACTTCTAACCCTTGGGATTAACTTCTGACGGTAGTGAATGTCTTCATCTTAATTAATCCCCAGCAGTGTAACTGTTTATGGATCAGCAACCATCCCCATGTGTTAGGAACTGTACACAGATGGTTTATGGCTTTGTTACCTGATTATGACTACTAGCTACTGCCAAAACAAGCGTTAAAATGCTTCAGTAGCTTCATTAAAATGACCCTAATTGTTCAGCGCCTCTGCTGTAACAATTCATTATAGCAATCTGACTATTGGCAATCATGCCCTCATCAAATTACTAATTAGCATTGGTGGGTGTGATGCCTGAAAAAATATTAATCAAAACAATCGTCAGATTATGTCCCTTAATTAATTTCAACTACTAATTTTGTCAGGGATAATCCCTGAAGAAATAGTAATCTGATCTCATCATTGGATTAGGTCTTTTGATAAATTAAAACTAATGATTTAGTTGGGCATGATGCCTGACAAAATATTAACCAAAATCAACCGCCAGATTACATCCTTTGATTATTTATAATTAATAATTTAGTTGGCAACCATTGCCAAACAATAAGTTGATTTAACAACTGTTAATTTCCAATTGGCAAGTGAGATGGATAATGTGGTCAACCAAATTTCCAACAGATGCCCTCCTATATGTTTGCAAGTATGCGTTTGGGCCCCCATTTGGTAGGGAAAGTCTTGAGCAATGGTACATTCCAGCTAAAACTTCCAACTCAATGGAAAGAGCACCCCATCTTCCACGTTTCCCAGTTGTCACCCTTTAAGGGTACAGTTCCCACGGATTCTGAGCCAATCATTATCAAAAATGTGGAAGAGGCTGAAGTGGAAAATATCTTGGCATCCTGAAAGTCCCGTTGGTCCATTCAATATCTTGTGGCTTGGAAAGGGTATCCATCTTATAAGAACAGCTGGTTTAAGTCTCACGATTGTGCCAACTGCATGGAACTGGTTGAAACATTTCATGAATCCCACCCCAAAGTCCCCACCCCCCCAAAAAAATTATGACTGTAATGGCGATCAAGTTACCCAAGGCGCACAAGAATGTGGCCCTCATGCAGTTTTCTGGTGGTGTTGCCCTTCCTTTGGAAAAAGGAAGAGTAATGTAAGTCCTGGGGAATGTCCCCTGTGTGTTGATTAGGCCCTTTTCTCATTTCCAAGTAAGAAGGTACCAAAGATGGTGGCTGTACCCCTTGTTACCCAGGGTGACCTCACCCACATGGTAGATGAGTGCTGGGTAACAGCCCTCCCTCTTTGGATCCCTCCCCCAGTGCCCACACTCGCCTTGGCAGAACTAGTACATCTAATCGGGGAAAGTTGTTCTGAGATCGCCAAAATGAAGTTAATTGGTCAAAAAATGAGTGAAATAAGCTCAATGATCAGATTCCACATAGTCAAAAAGGGATGAAGACTGATTCATTGGCCAGAATCGCTGACAGTTTTGATTTGACCAACACCACAATCATCAAAATTAACCCTCTCTCAAAATTGTCAGGGATGATCCCTGACATGCAGGTAGTAGCATTGGACACCATCAATGAGATTTTGAAGCTCCCTTCTGGAAAATTGGGTGTTGCAGATGATGCAACGCTTTTGACCAAACAAATGGCCCAGCAACTGGGCATGGGCAGATTGGGCATCCCAAATCTGTTCCCAACCAATTGGAACCGCCCCTATGTGAGGTAGCCCTGGGGTATTCCCGCTGCTCATTGGCCAGATGCTGTCATGCCAACCATCAGAAATGCAGTTGAGCCTCAGTTCAGGCATTCGAGGTCAAACTGACGGTGACTTGGCCTGCCACCAAATTCTTTGATGTCAGTTCCCAGTGAGCTTATCTTCCCCCATTCCCAAATAATTTGCCAGTTAGGTCTAAATTGAGGGTCTCATCCCAGCTTGTCCATGCATCAATCAACCACTATTTAATCAGTTGCATCGCACTGAGAAAATTGTTGGTCAACTTTTTTCACTTTCCTTTACAATAAAATTTGCCTCAAAAAACTATCAATTTTAATTTTATTGATATCCTTCTGGCTTAATTCCCAATGACTTTCTCTAGTGGCCCATCAGTCCTTATACCGGATGGGCTCTACCAGTACTGATGGCCACTATGGCCTCTACTGTTGTCAGCTAGATTCAGCGAGCTAGATACTTCTGGCAATTCAACCCTGTTATTACAAACTTTTGCCAACAATATACTGGGATCTTGTGGCCTTACATCCACCATCTCCAAGCAAGGATCCGCCCCCTTGTCTCCCCCAGTTGAATTAAACCCTTCCATCAGTGACCTTGTAGAAACCATACCTGTGGTCCCACTACCTGCAGCAAGACCTCCAGTTCTGGGGCGGTCTCCATTTGGTTTGTTCTTGGGTTGCTGTTCACTATCGCCCTACACCAACAGTCTATTGTTTCCCATAGCCTAGATCCATACAACGTCATACGTGCGGCAATGCCTTTGGCATTCTAGCTTTCTTTTTGGGTGCTTACGCATCTGACTAGCAGGCCAGTTTAAACTTCTTATGCCGTTTTCATGACACTGCTGAGGAGGATTGTATCTATGTCCTGATTATAATGATTGAGATTCATCTTGATCATACATTTTGATTCAGATCCAATTTTTTCATTTTTGATTTGAATTGTTTTTAAAATATTTTGGGTTTGGTCATTTTGGGTACTGGGTTGTGCCTCACCTGAGTCATAGATTAGGCTTGTGCAAGCCTAATCAATAACTTGAGTGAGGCCCCTGAAGCGCTGCCTTTATAAGATGTGCCTGCCCATTCCAAAGTTCACTTAAGAATTTTAACCCTAGCATATCTCTTCCTGGGGAGCTTTGTCAGTTTCTCCCTCAGACGAGCTCTTGTTGGCGGACACCTTTATTTTATGGTCCAGAATAAAAATAAAGGATATTTTGGGGTTTTCATACCTTGCATACATGTGATCTTTTTTGGGTATTCCTGTTTTGAGTAATCTTTTGCATGGTTGAGTTGGACCAACCAAACAGAGGATTTGCATAGCCAACCAATGAGAGGTGAATGTTTGGCTGCTTGTTGGTGCCTCAAACCTCTCCCTACTCGGTTAGGCCACTTTGGTTGCTTGTCAGTGCACCAAAAAAATATGTAAAATTATATGGTGGTCAGAACTGGGGTGCTTCCATTCTTTACATAATTCTGAAGTCAATGTGTGCTGCACGCCCCAATCCCCAGTTTAGCCGACCTCAGTGGTCACTTGGCCCCATTTGTCAAGTAACCAGCACCGGTGAAAACTGGTGACTGATGGCCAACCCTGGACTCAAAGTGACCATCAGTTAAATTCCCGGTGGGGCCTCCCGCTCACCAGGGATTGGTGGCACCAAGGGGACCTGTCCCAGAAGGGCTCCCTCACCTGTGGATGGTCCGCCTGGAAAGGGGTCAGATGTCCAGCCATGCCACATCATGCACCCCTCTCACGTTTTCTTTGGCAAAAGCACCTTCCCAGTTGGGATGGGAAGACAATCGCTTATGGGAGCTTGAGAGGGGGGTGCAATGCAACCAAGTGCTGGGTGTGCGGCCTCAGGCAGGGGCAGTTCAGCTGCGCTGGACTGCGTGCCCCTATTGCATTTTTAGTGGTGAAAGCGCCTTTCCAGTTGGGATAGAAAGACCATCACTAATGGGAGCCTGAGAGGGGGTGCAACACATCCAAGTGCTGGGCGTGCGTCTTCCTGCCGGTGGGCTGATTCTGGCATCCCAGTCCCAATTTGCTCTCTCCATTGTATTTCCTTGAGGGGCCCAGAGTGCATCCAGGCTAATTTTCCTGGGGCTCAAGATAACTCGCCATAGGAAGCCCTTGTTGCGGCAGCCCTCCACTGTGGGGCTCCTCTTTGGGGAGGGGCCCTCCTCTAGTGGGGGGTAATGTAAAAATTGAGATTCATCTCAATCGTACATTTTGACTTGGATTCAGATTTTCCAAATATTAGTTGAATCATTTTTAAAATATTTTGGGTTTGGTCATATTAGGTACTGGATTGTGCCTCACCTGAGTCATAGATTAGGCTTGTGCAAGCCTAATCAATAACTTGAGTGAGGCCCCTGAAGCGCTGCCTTTATAAGGCGCGCCTGCCCATTTTAAAGTTCACTTTGGAATTCTAACCCTAGCATGTCCCTTCCTGAGGAGCTTTATCAGTTGCTCCCTCAGACGAGCTCTGGTTGGCGGACACCTTTGTTTTTGTGGTCCAGAATAAAAATAAAGGATGTTCTGGGGTTTTCATACCTTACATACCTGTGGTCTTTTTGGGTGTTTCCATTTCGAGTAGGCTTTTGTGTGGTTGGGCTGTACCAACCACACAGAGGATTTACATAACCAACCAATGAGAAGTGAATGTTTGGCTGCTTGTCAGTTCCACAAACCTCTCCCTACCTGGTTAGGCCTTGGTTGCTTGTCAGTGCACCAAATGAACATGTAAAATTATATGTCAGTTGGAACTGGGGTTTTTCATTCGTTACACTGATTAGCAGACCTGAACTCTGGTATTGTGAATCTATGGAGGTTATAGCGAAGCTACAATCCTTAACTGAGGATACTCAAGTTAAAGAAGATTACTTATATAAGAAGTTGGGATCTAAATGGTTGCCTTTTATTTGGCCCTCTACAAGGACTGATACTATAATGGAGGCTCATCAAACTGTAGGGCATGGAGATGTTGCTAAGACTTTACAGTGGTTGAAAGATCATTGTTACTGGGATAACATGCTGAAACTGTGCATGATGTGTTAAAGACGTGTCTCACTTGCCAACATCAGTGTGGTGGAAATCTAATTATTAACATAAAATTGTGGGACCTTCAGAACCTTTTTCTACTATGAGTATTGATGTGGTGGGCCCTCTCCCTACTACTACATATGGACATCGTTATATCATATTAGCTATCGACCATTTTACCAAATGGATTGAAGCTGTCTCTGTTTTCATGGTCACCACTAAAGCTACTTCGTCTCTCCTTTTTAAGCAAGTTTTCACCTGGCATGGTAGCCTGAAAGTTCTATTGTTTAATAATGGGACCAGCCTTGTTTCTCTGGTGGTATCTGAGCTTACTAAATTAATGGGCACCTATCAGTCATTTATGACCCCTTACAATCCTTCTACTAATGGTGTGGTCAAACAAGCAAATGGTACCCTTTTAGCCATTCTTTGAAAGATGGCCTCCAACGATCCTAGTAGATGGAATTTCTACTTACCTAGTGTGACGTTAGCCTATAAGGTTAGCTACCATCATATAATTGGAATGTCTCCCTTTAAGGCTCTTTATGGTCAGGGATCCTATTCTACCCTCAAGTGTACAACCTATACTTGATGCTGCAACCCTGCAAACTACTGATTTAGCTATGAGGAGACTAGCTGATGAATTCATCCTTTTACAAGCCTTAGCCTCGAGTTCTCTTACTGCTACAACCTTAAAAGAAGGAACAAGAACCAAGCTAGTCGACCTACATTACCTGAACATAAAATTGGGGGTCTTGTCTCTTCTATAATCATAGACCTGGAGGACAGATTCACAGTCTTGATACCTTATGGGATTGTCCATACCATAATATTTATAGTCAACGTATTGAATACTCCATTGCAGCTATTGCTACTTATACTGTTGTCAATAGAGCTCATAGTAGGTTTCTTTGTAAGTATGTGCCCCCTAGGCAAGAACTTGAGGAGGGTATTGTTGGGAATTCAACTGCGATGACCAAAAATAATCAAAATTGAGATTTGGTGTCTTGGTCTAATGATATTGTAAAAACCATGTCAGATATATCTGATTCTCAGATAGACAACAATCAGCCCTTTGGAGTTATCAGCCTCCTCTGAAGGATAATGCTAAGCAATCCAAAGGGGAAAAACATCCCACAAGAAAGTTAGTCTCATCTAATTTAATTTATTGCGAGGAAGGCCGACCAGGGGACGGACACTTCTGAATTTTGACCCAAAAGAAATGAAACTTAGTAACAGGGAAGGCACCCCAGAGAAGCAATGCTATCTCTTGTTGCCAGAGGTAACGCCACTATGGGGAGAGGACGTATTAATGGGCCGTAGCCACTATTTAACACGTGTGGAGGAAAGGGTCTAATTTGATGAACCAAACTGGGAATCAGGAGGAGACCAGCTGATGGCGACGCGGTGGGAGGTACCCAAACATCCACGCCTGGAAGTGGTCCACCAAATGGGACTGGAATCTGTGGACAGCTTCTGGGAGGGTGGGGGTGGAGCCTGCGATGGCATCCAAGACAATCGTGTGGATAGTCCACATGGCGATTGTGACCACCAGAGCACGGAGGGAGGGTGGAAGGGGGGATACCATGGATATAGAAAACATATCTCTTGACAGACTGAAGGGATGTGTTTGATCCTGGCCAAGAAGACGTTGAACTTCGCGCCATATCACTTTAGAGGTAGGACACTTATTCAGGCGGTGGAACAGCGTTCCATACTGGCCACACACGATGCAGGATGATTGTAAAGCGTTAGAGCGCTCAGCCGTATGGTACACCCACCTCAGGCAGCGCCACACATGTGAACGGATTTGAGGCTGCAACAGAGGGTGGTGTGCGTATTTCCAAATAGTCTTCTGGGTCTCAATGGAGTAAGGGATGTCCAGCATGTCCAGATAGTCCACCCTGGATAGGACATGGGGCCGTGTGAGGATCACGCCATCTTGAATGGGTAGCCCCTGTACCTCTTGTGTGAACTGAGGAGAGGGGCGGCCTCTCTGGGCTGTGTGTCCACTAATATGAATTCTCCACTCAGCGCTCCGCATGGAGAGGAGGATTCGTTTGTAGTGGGTTTTAGTACCGTGAGGACCTGTGGCCGATGGGTGGGAAGCCAGGTATTTCATCAAGGAGTGAGGGTTCGATGAATTGTTAAGGCCCAAGGCACGGGAGAAGTTGGAGTGGGCCGCGCGGGACCAGTGTTGGGAGGGGAGCGTAGGGGCGGTGACGGCCGCAATCCAGGTGCCCAGGATCTTGGCAGCATGGGCTTTGAAGTCAAGCAGGCCCATGCCACCATGATGATGAGGGCCAAACATGACCTCAAGCCATACTGGTGGTGGGTGGCCTGACCAAAGCCATCCTTGCAGAAGGGCATACATGGATTTGAAAAAGCCTGGGGAGAAGGCGATGGCGTGGGCTCCAAACCAGACTTTGGAGAGGAGCATAGAGTTGGCTAAAACAACCCTGCCAGTAAGGGAAGTAGGGTGGGCTCTGAGGGAGGCTATGCGCTTCGTCACGTTGTCTAGAATATGACTTTCCATTACTGCTGAGGCATACCCGCCTGCCTCCACCCACACGCCCAGATGGCGGACAGGCCCTATGGTAGGGCGTGGCATGAAGGGGAGCACAAGTGGGGCAGTGTGGGGTGAGCAGGGAGGGCGAGCACGTGTGCGAGCAGATGGGCTGGGCTGGGCACCGGTCGCTGGGGCCCAGCATGCTTGATACCGACCAAGGAGGATGATTTCGGTTTTGGAAGCGTTCAGTGCAGCATTACTTACCTAGAATATTCCTGGATGAGAGCTTTAAGCGCGCGTGCATCTTTTTTATTAGACACCCCAACCACACAGTCATCTGAAAACGCCATCATCTTGACTGGGGCTTGGCCTGGTACATGAACCCCAGTGAGGTGGGCATTCATGTTTCAAAGTAGTGGGTCAAGACTGAAGTTATATAAGAGAGGGATAAGGGGGTCCCCTTGTCATAAGCCCCTTTGAGGGCGGACTACTTCCGTTAGGAAGCAAGGGCCACGCACTGCCATTGTTGCAGATTCCGTGAGCAGCATTACCCAGTTGATGAAGCGAGGGGGTAAGCGGAATTAATGGAGGCAGACCCTGAGGTATTCCCAATTTACTCTATCATAGGCCTTCTGTTGGTCCAAGAATATAAGTGCCCCAGAGGCTGTGGACTGGCATGCATTAGCCACAGAGTGCACGTTGTCCCAAATTGACCTTCTGGGTATAAAACTGAATTGTTCTGGGGAGATGGTGGCAGATGCTACAATCCCAAAAGGTTGGCCATGATTTTTGTTTAAATCTTTGTATCCACTTTAGTTAAAGAAATGGGGCGCCAGTTGGCTAAGTCTAGCTTGTCCCCTTTCTTGAAGAGTGTGATGGTGAAGGCCTCTTGTCCTCCTGGTAGAAGACGTGTTTACAGAAGGCTCTGGTTAAGGGAGGAAAGCAGCAGTGGGGATATATATTTGAAGTACTTTTTATAGAATTCATATGGAATGCCAACTGGGCCTGGGCATTTCCAATTTGGTGCACCGCAGATGGCTGTCCAGAGTTCATTCAGAGTAATCAAATTCATTAATTCCAGGTATTGGGAAATGGTGCAGATGTGGGTGTGGTCAAGAAATTTCGTCACTTTGGCCAGCTGAATTGGATCATATCAATATAACTCAGAGTAATACTTTTGTATTTTGATTGCCACTTTGGCTGGTGTATCCGCAACAGAATCATCCGATCTCTGCACCTGTGTGCAGGCCACACTATGGCGCGGTGCAAAAAATATTTTAAAAAATATGTGGTGCACTTGTCACCCTCTGTAATGCGTTTAGCCCTGTACTGAACACAAACCCAATGTTTATGTTGCCTTTCGAGCGCGTTGAGGTGGGCAGCTGCTTCCACCCACTTCCAGCCCCATGCAGGGCTGTAGCCTGTGGCTGGGATGTTGGATTCCAGGTGTGCCAACTCTGCCAGAGCGCACGAAATGATGGCCAATGTAGCTCATGAGCATCGGGAGGAGAGGTGGCGAGAGTGGTGGATGGTATCCTCTTTGAAGGCTGACCATGTGGAAATTGGGTCCGCGCAAAACGGTGTAACAAACTCTTTTGCCAAAGTTGCTGCTTCCACCCAAATGGAAAATCCTGGTGACGCAAGTTCAGGAGGGCGGAGTTTGCACCAATGTGGGGCCTAAGCCACTGTGACAGGTAAGTGGTAGAGATTGAGACCAGCCGGTGGTCAGAGAATTTGATATTTGTTGTTTGGAAGTGGGAAATGTGAGATTGAAATTTCACTGGCGTGAGGATAAGGTCAATGCGGGTCATGGACCTTAATTGGCTGTTGTGGATGTGGGGGCGCATCATGTTTTTGAGCAGTGGGGCTTACCACGGCAGTGTATCTATTAACCCAAGGGTGGCCTTTAGAACGCGATGTTCTACATGACCCTGGGGGAGTGGGAGGAGGAAGGCCAACAGTCCATGGATGAGTTTAGCCAACAGTTCATGTCACTGACTACGAAAGGGTCTGGGGGTAATGTAGGGATTTGACTGATGAGAAAAATTCCTTATGCTCTTGTCACAGGTTGGGGCATAGATGTTGATGATAGTGTGCGCCACATCGGCCCATGAGAAAGTGACAATGAGGACTCAGCTATTGAGGAAGAATACTGATTTTAAAAATTTAAAAAAAATTGTTTTTCCAAACTAGCACCCCACAGTGCTCTAACCAGAAGGATAGGGAAGGAGGATCATGGTTTTCTAAGCATCCTTGGAACCTTGTGGACAGTGGGACTCCTGAATGGCTAGGATGTCCATGGGTAAATTTTTTTGTAAAAAACTCAGGCCCCAGGACAGCGAGGCCTTGAGTCCAGCGATATTCAACGTCCCTAAAGTGAAGGTTTCCCCATTGCAACTTAGGTGTGAGGGGGTGGGCGCCCGGGCCCACTAGCCTCCTCTAGATCCCCACAGGCCTCACGGCAGCATGGGTGTTTGTAGCAACGCTATCAGTAGTTTTGTTAATTTTAGCAGAAAGGTTTGCATTGACTTTTGCCTTCACTTTTTGTTTCCTGACATTGAACAAATTTTGCGGTGCAGATGAGCTTGGTGCGCCAATGTTTGGGTCAAAAAAATTTTCAGGTAGGTTGGAAACCAAGTTGGTTTCAACTGGGGCTTAGTTGCAAAGGTCAGGTGAGATTGAGTCACATATCAGATCCTCAGATTGGGTGTCCCAATTGGCATGGGCTTCCCAATCTGATTAGTTGAGGGATTCCTGAGTTACTTCCGCCATGAAGGTTTTGATGTCCTCTTGGCGTTGGGAGTGTGGGATAGTGGAGGTGACTTTGGCCGCTTCCTTGGCCGCGGCCCTGCAGGCCTGTTTGGCCTTCTTTCGCTCTTGAGATAGGCTTTACTAGTAGGTAGCAGCCTTGTGCTCCCCACAGGAAAGCCTCTTTGTTGCTGGTGGTTGGTTTATAGTGCGCCTCTCTGCTAGCCATGGCTGCTAAAAGGGTGCTCTTGGAATGTGATGCCCTCCTTGATGGGGCATGTGTGTGCCTTATGGCCAAATGCGTCACAGTGGGTGCAGATGTGGGGTGCGCTGTCTACGGTTACCCAGAAGGGGTGGGTGGTATGCCCTTCAATATTGATATATGTGGAGTGCGGGATCTGGGTTAGGTCCTTTGCGATCTCCTCAGTTGGAGTCAGAACTGCAATGGCTTTGCCGCTGCACAGGTGTGGCATCAGCGTAAAGCATTGCATCTCAAATTGATTGTATTTTGCCATATACGGTGAGACCATCTTTCAGGTGTTGCTCCAGAATGGCACGCTTGACTGTAGTAGGCAAAAAGTTGAACATGAGGAAAATTTGGTTGGATTTTTTCTATCTGGTGTGTTTGGTTTCAATGACCCGTTGCCCTTCAGGCAGGTTATCACTATGTGCACCACAGCAGCTTCATCTGCTGCCTCCTTGTTTTCAAAACTGAGGTCCAGTTAACCGCGTGACATGGAGTGAGGTGCGACGTACATTGCAGTCAGGAAAAAGTATGCACATTCCCACAAAATTTTTCCCCCATAGAGCTGTTTGTTGGATGTCCAGAAACACACAGACTCCGTATTCCACCGATGAGAGTGGTTGGGAGTGTGGCGTGTTGATGTAAAGGTTGCATCACGCTTGCCAAGCAAGGTTTTTGGGGAAATAGTGACCGCCAGTTTTTTATTCTTTTTCTATTCTGCCAGTTTCTCCAAGGCGTTTTCGAACGTTTGAAGTCGCGGGCCTACCACCTGTGCCTCCTACCTTACTTGCCCAACTGCTCCCTGACATGGGCGCAGACTAATCTCCTCTGTGAGATCATCAAACTAGAATCAGACTTGAATTGAATAAGTTGCAAAAGTGATTGCATTGAGAGAGAAAAGTAAAGTTAATCTCATCTAATAAGAACCTTATCAGATCTGACCATCACAAGTATAGTAATAATAATCAGCAATATTGGTCATCTATCAGGAAAGATCTTACCTCAGTTGAAGCACAAAATCCTCATGAAGAACTACCAAATGGACCCCTATAAGTATCCCTCATTTCTAACTAGTAAAGTACCACTATTTTTGCATTGCATAGCTCAATTTAAGTCTATTAATAACAGAATTCTGTATTTCTGATCAGAATCTAGTATTGCAACAGAACTAATGCTTTGTTGCGCTTGTTGCTAACTTTGCTAGAGCCACGGAACTAATAATTTTGTACCCTTTGTAGTGCCTGAATATCGTAATTTTTGATGAAATTCCAATAGTCTGACATTCACAAAAGTGGGAGGTCATAATCTCATGAGCATCCACATATAGGCAGAAATGGGTATGGTTGATCTTTTAGCTATTAGTAACCTCCTTCATCGCGCTCTCAAAAGCGTGTAAAAAGGATGCAATGTTCTCTTGTCTGAGAACTAATCATTTCTTTGACTAGGCTTAAAAGATGAACCAACTGGTTTGTAGAGGGCATGGGTGCCAACATCAGTAACCTTACTAGGTTCAGTGGACACTGACTTAGCATAGACATGGGAGCCTGCTGGTGCAATTGTAATCAAATCTTTTCTAAATCATCCTGCAACTCATTCCAGAATTGATTGAGCGCGCTGGCATCAGCCTTCTGAATAAATTGAAAGTTCTATTCTAAAAGCTAAGACTTACAGAAATTGACGTGAGCATCCAGGTTTGTGTATTTTTGCTTCATCTCATTGAGATATTTGTAAGTAAATTTCTGAACCTCTGTACATTTTCCATTTTAAAGTTGAGTGCGCCTAAGGTAGTGGCAAGATCAATAAGGTTTCTATCAGGGTGAACTACACGCCTTAAAGTGATGCTTTTGATTTCTTTATGAAGATCCTCTAACTTCTTGAGCACCTTGCCACGCCTAGGTCCATGGAGCCTTTGGCCCCCTTGGGACCTCTTGGACTTTCAGGACCTTCAGAGCCTTTGGGCCTCTGTGGCCCTTTGGTGATGGAGTCCTTTTAGTGCTGAAGCTGATCAAGCAGGGCTTCTACATGACTTAATTGTTTCACTAAGATGTATTTTAAAGTTTGGGTTTGGCAGCCACCTTCAAATTGGTAATGTGGATGTACTCATGTACCTTGGAAACCACGCTCTGTATTCACTGAGTATGATGGGTATCCATATGTCCCAATATACCAGAGTCTAACATGGCGATTTGACCTCAAGCATCATTAATGAGGCGGTGATTGACCAGTATGGCTAGACCTATTGTCATGACATATGCAGAGTAGGTTTCATAAAATTCAACCAGGTTGGAGTTAAGTCTCTGTACTAATTTCAGCTGGCGTAGTATTTCTGATGCTGTAATCCCAACACCTGAAGGGAGATGATGGAGGGCTGGATGTATAAACTTCTAGAGGAAGGGTTACACTCCACCAATAAACTCATTACTAGCTAGGAAAGCAGAGCTGTAAAGTCTTTGCATGTAGGAGGGGACAACAGAAGCATTTTAAATAACTAGACCAAGTCTCTGCGGAATAGATTTCATATAGAAGATGCTGGATGGTATCAGCTAGATTGTCAGTTTGGAGGTAAATATGGCTGGGGTTTGGAATGGAAAAGTTGAACTCAAAGATATCCCATAATTCTAGTCTCTCAGGTTGCATTGGTTGTACCTCAAGTTGTGAAGTACTATCCCATTAGATAATTCTTCTCTTCCCATTGGGGGAGGGAATCTGTTATTAGTTTTTCATCTATGTTTTATGAGTGAAGTTTTCACTGGTTACAGCTTAGAATACCCCTAGTAGTGAGCACTAAGTTTTGTATTTTTGCTATAAAAACTAGATTTTAAAAAGTTGGGGTTCCCAAAGCATAGATATAGGTTGTAAATGGACTTTATGATGGCTTGATTCTTTGGAATGGCTGGAGAGAGGCGATGGCGTAGCATTTTCACTTTTTTAGGGCCTGGTATTATGCATATCCTGGGTTATGATACCAATTATCGGATTAAGAGAGAATAAAATTAGATATACATTTTCTAGAGGAAATATACAGTATTCTTTATTTTTTTATTGATACTGATATTTATGGGTGACCAGATATTTTGTGATAGATGAGGTGCTTAAATTATTTTTATCAGGCTCTTCATTTCTTATCTAGCATAAAGGTCAAGCTGCAGCCTTTTTCTTAAATCAGCTTTACAATTGTTGTCCTTTTATTGTGGGAGAACGTCCAGATGGTGGCCATTAACATTGAGATGGAGTCTCATTCTATGAAAATCCTTGCATATCCTTTATTAATTATTGCCTAGTTAAACGCTAGGGATTGTTTGATGACAATTTATTCAATTCTAGAAGGCTCAACCAATTTGGAGGATGATTGAATGGTTTATCAGTCTGACCTTGATTAAATTTAGGATGACTAGTATATATGCTGACGGTTACAAAGATTACCAAGTTGCACAGGAGTACGATGGCTTGGCTAGACAACAAGAGGAGATCATTATAAGTTAACAATTGCATTATAGGCCTTGTGGAGCCTCAATCAAGAGAGTTTCAGGCATAATTAGAAACAGAGTTGGTGAAGCGTTCATTTAATAGTATCAGTCACCCTATACTGTCAGATACCTCCTCAAAGAGGTCTGTGGTTAGGGCAGCCCAAAATAATCACAGGAATTTTAGTTGGTTTTGTTATAAAGAAGTCAACCAACAGAGAAGTTGGTCTGACAGAAAAAAAAATTTAAGAGATGATAAGATGGGTCAGGATTGTTTCATCACAGTACTAAGCCAATTTTCACATATAAAACCAGACTACCATTGATGATAGTGCATTAGCTTGAGTATGCTAAACTTGAGCTTTTGACTAAAGGAGAAAATTGTCATAATTGGTTACATGATAATGGGAGTGCAGATCATATTCCAAATAAAGTTAGGTGCAATAATCTATTTTCATTAAAATATAGTGTTTTTTTAAAAGTTGTTTATATAAAACTTCTAAAATCAATACCCACCTCCTTGGTACCAACATGGGCATGCTTGGCCCTTACCCTGCATGAGTCCAAAGAGTTCTATAAATCAGAAAGTACAGCTAGCTTAACATTTTTGGCTTTTGCACCCTCCTCCTTTTTTGGCAGTTTACACCAGTATCTATATGATGTGTCATGACAGGGAGTCTCTGCTAGTGTGTATGGTCAACAATATGAAGATCATTGACCCTTGTACATTGGTCATCAGTGGCTATCCTTTTGCTACAAGTTTGCGGCTGCAACTCCCCAAAAATTTCAGTATAGCAAGTAACTTAACCCTAGTTTAATTAACAAGATTGGTAGGCAAAGAAGCAATATACTCATTTTGCATCCATTACTGGGTGGCCAGTTGGTGCCATCAACACATCTAGCCCCTTGGCTTAGGCAGTCTGCTGGCACCTTCAACTCATCCTCACCTGGGTGACCCAGCCTTGTCCTCCCCAATCACATTCCTTTAGGGTTAGTCTCACTTAGTCCCTCATTATTAGCTTGCAATTGGGGTAAGCTCTCACAGGGGTGCTTGCAGTTCCAGGTGTAAAAGTATTTAGGCAAAGAACTTGCTAAATGTAATTACCTGGGGAGGCCCATGCCTCAGGGATCCCATTCAGCCTACTCCTAAATGACCAGAGTTGAACTACTAGGTAATTACAAGTAGGTAAACAGGTGTTTTATTTGATTAAAAGCCAACCCTATAAATAGGGTGGCCAGGACTTAAGGGATGTGACAAGAGCCATCAAAATTTATGATATGGGAATGAAGGTGTGGAGTAATGCTGTTGCAACTCAGAAGTGACTAAAGTAACTCAGCATGGAAGTAATTTGTTGAGCCTTTGTGGGTTTATTCTTTGGTCAATTAACGCACAATTTAAAATTAAGTAATTAATTAACATCAATAGTGCCAGTGAGGCGATAGCTCAATTTGTGCTAATTGAGATCACTTTATTTCTGAAGCTGAAAGTTTTTACTGTTTGTATTGATTGGCAAATTGTAGTGGCTTGGCCTCATCAACCTGGCATGAGATTCGATATGATTTGTTTTCTTTGGTGAATATATCATTTTTATAAAATTGATGTGTCTGCTTAGATTATCCATGCCATCGTTTACTTGGCGTCTTATTCTTATTGGCCAAATCTTCATAGTTTAAATAACGTTCTGTCCAAATTAGTCTGTGTTGTTGTTCAGTTGGCACCCCATTAATCACTTGAATTCACTATCAGATATGTTGATACTGCTCTACCGGTGACCGCACTCACTCAAATCCTAATCAGATAAAACATATCAAAACTACTCAAACCAAGTGGTTGGTGCTAGGCTTAACCCAAGCCAAGGCTGACCTTGGCAAGGAATGAAGTTGCAACAGAGCCATCCTACTCTAGGGCCAACATAAACTTTTATAAAGTTTTAAAGTATGTTTGGTGGATTACAGCCACAAACCTAAAAGACAAGCTAATAGTTGTGATTAAAGATGCTGCAAAATTAACCCTCCACAACTTTGGCGCGTCAAACGAACGCGTCTTTGAGGATAGACTGAAGGCGGAATTATTTAGTTAAAAGTAGCCCTACCCCATAAACTAAGGTAAACAAACTGATACTAAAATCAAAGAAAGCAAGTCTATTTCTATTTAAAACCCTCTTAGGGTGAAATGGATTTGATAAACTAACGCCATCCTCTAGGTAAATAAGCATAGCCTGCCGTCGGACCCAGAAGATAGGAGCCAGGGCTGATGAGGATGGAATTCGAGATGCAGGACCCCAAGGCTATCGTCAATCAAATGCCCTCGCAGGATCTTTAGTGGGACCAGCAGCGGGTTCTGCATGAGATCGTTGTAGACCGTCCCGTGAAACACTTGGAGGGAGCCATCGTCGCTGCAGCTGGCAAAGAGTGGGTACCGCTTGTGGAACCCAACCGAACGGATGGCTTCCTTGTGGAACCTACCCATCAACCACTGAACCCCTGACACTTACCTTAAGGTCTTGTAAGGCTTGGAGGACAAGTCCAGATCGAACCAGTTTAGCATTCGGTCGTAGCTTCCAACGATGATGTTGTCGCCTGCAAGGTTAGATGGATAATGCCAGAGTACCTTGGGGGTGGATATCCAACGAGGATATCCATAAGGAGCCGGTGAGGAGGGTCTTCTCGAGGGACTGGAGCTGAAGGTTATACACGCGGACAAAGCGCTGGGTCTAAACTGTGAGCAGGTTAACTGGCTGCCTTACCGCAATAACGAAATGGGGTCGAGTGGGGTGGAAGGCGACCTTTTGGACAGCGCCCTTGAGCTTTCGAAAGGGGCGCTGGGACTGGCGCTTGGTAAGCTGATGGATCATGATAGCGCTGGCACCATCTTTACGTCAGCTAAACTTTCAACCCAAGTACCTTTGGGGGCGATGGTGGCAAAATAATCCCCCTTGCGATGCCACACCACCTGTTTTACAGTATTGGTATGGGAAACCGATAGAAGTATCCCCAACTCTTTCAGTGCCGTAGTGGGCCTCTACCATGAGCCAACAACTAAACGTATCAGCGATTGACGCACACTCGTACGTACTGGTAGCGTTGGCCAGGGCTGCGGGGGAAGCAAACCCAGCGTCGACCAGGGCCTCGGTGCGATGGACGGCCGCCTCATCGCATAGCTGGTGCGGCGTGAAGAGAACACGTTTATCTTCACTATAGCATAAGAGCAAGTTTTGGCCCACTTACGTAGTAGCGGCAATCAGTGCCAGGCTGGGGTTGGGATTCCAAGCTACTGAGTAGATGACACCGCTTAGAGCGATGGTCTGCAAGCATCGGCCAGTAGACACCTCCCAAACCCTCACCGTGCCATCATCAGAGCCGGAAACCAGGTACTGGCCGGAGGGGTCAACCGAGAACGTGCGTACTTTGTCCAGGTGGCCTTCAAACACGACTGCGAGGCGCGTCGGGAAGGGCTGCAAATCCTTGAGGTTGGGAAGTTTGGGGACTAGCGAATCGGGGTCGAGCTCTATCTGGGAGGTGCTGGTTAGAGCGGCGCGTACCAGCTTACTCTATTTTTGCGCACACGCGGGTTGAGATACAAGTCGAGGCAGCGGCGGAAGGCTTCCTGGTAGCTTCGGGCGTAGGCGGGGACGGTCCTCAGGCTGGAGTACTTCTGAGGGATAAAATCCGGTCGCCTCTCAGCATGGTCTTTGGCCTTCCATGCTTTGAGCTCCTCCTCGTCAAACAGATACTCTTCGGGAGGGTTATAGGACTCGGAATTGGTGGGAAGCTGCTTCTTGGGTGGGGGATGTAGTTGGCGTGCTTGGACTCTTCCCCGGCCGCATTCCACACGTCGTAGAACTTTGGCTTCTCCTCAACGGGCCGCCGCCCAATGATCTCCCCCCTGCGGATCGCTTTGACGAGCGCCATTACCTTTTGGTTTTCAGCGATGAAGGGAATAAAGCGCCGTTTGGGCTCCGTGCCACCCGTGAGGGGCGGCGTCTCACGCACTTTGCCCGAGAAATATTCGACCAGTTCCGGATAAGGGTCGTAGCCCTCGGGACCCATCTTCCCCGCCACCAGCCTCTGGATGATGCCAAGCTCCTCATCAGTAAGGCGAACCTCCCTTTGCTCCACAACATCCAGCACGGTTTTGCTATCATAGAATTAAGCCCCTTTTAAACCTAATGCGCTACCCTGCGTCAGCATCATCCACGTTGTTGAGGAATCTGTCAAGCTCGTCCTTGGTAGCTGGCTTGAAGATCCTTTTCCCGTCCACCGTATATCCGATGTGCGGATAGTCGTCATACCAGTGCATCGGTACGTTTCCGACGGTGTTCTGAGTCTGCGAAGTTTAGTTGTTAAGTGATAGAACCCATACCTCCTCGGTTGAAGAGTCGAGATCGTACACCGGCTCAATCTCCGGAAGTTTGGCCGGGAAACCTTTACCCTGTTGGGTGGCATACTCGCTGCCCAGCCTAGCGGTCGGTAAAAATTTGTACCAAAAAGTTCCGATCCTTAAACAGATCGACTAAAACTGTAACTAGAAACTTGAGAGGCAAAAGCATCTCCTCCCCACTTTCTAAGATCGCCTTTAAAAGGTCGTAAAGCCAGCGCCACAAGTAAAACTGGGTACAGCCCATTAAAGCTCTCAATTGCTCGCCCCTGCCAGCTACAAAGTTGCCACACTTCAAACGAGATTCAAACCCAACGCACCGAAGATAGGGCACTCAAGAAAAATAAAACGCAATAAATAAAAGATTCGTCAAACGAACGCATCTCAAAAAGAGTAAAGCAAAAGTAACCGCCGCAAAATGATAACCAAGTGCACGAAAGCTTACTCTAGTTCGCTGTTAAACTCCTCCGCCCCTTCCCATCGGAAAGTTCGGTATCACTTGAAGGATACGAGTCCTCATCGCTTGCCTCCTGGTGGCTCGATTTAAACTCGGCGTGAGGTATCGAACCCTCCAAAGTCTCGGCATCCGATACCCTTGGCCCAGAAGTCTCGTCTTCGGAGCCAAAATCAGGAAAATCAATCTCCGGCCCATCTTCAAGCTCGCTTTTAACCTCCTCCTCATCCGAACCAAGTACGTCGATGTTAAGCTTGGAAAGTTGAATCTCATCCTCGCTCCCTTCGGTATCGGTAGACCCGTACTGGAGAGTTCGTTTCGTCCCCCACTTTCCCATCCTCCTTAGGTAAACGATCCGTTATACCCCTCAGCTAAAGATAAACTGTAGGTTTATCAACTTCGACCTCAGCTAAAGGTACAAGCTGGTAGAATTATAAAATTTTAATGTAAAATTCGCATTACTCGAACCAACACGCGTTGAAAAATTGTAGGTTATCAACAACTTAAAGTTCGCGTTACTCGAACCAACGCGCGTTATAGATTTAGCGATTCGATCCAATCGGTACCAGCTTCAAAAACGATTTCAAACTTTGTACCGCAAGTCGGCCGAAATTCTGTCAACTATCATATATTTTTTAACCGACTTCGAAGAGAGGAGGTTCTCAATTCGACCTGTATGTAATTTTTGACATGATATATGTCCTATGGCTGGGGGATAAGTTCAAAATCCAGGCAAGTATGAGATCATAGCGTGACGAGCTTAAATCATTAGAATGGCTATCGTTTTTGCATAATTTGACCAATAAAATCAACCAGATTAATAAAATGAATTATTGTAGATGGCAATCAGTAAATTTAGCATAGATTAACCAATAAAGTCAACCAAATAGATAATTTGATGTAGCATAGATAGATATCAGAAAGTTTACCATATAATTAACCAATAAAATCAACTAAATATTAAAAACTAAATTAAGTAAAAACTATCAACCTTATACCTAAAACATTGTACCAATCAAATCAACTTAACAATTATATATATATATCGTAGAATATTTGTGTCATGTTTATTTGAGATTAGTAACTAGTTTAGGAGTAGAGGTTGAAACAAATATGCGTTTATAATGATTTTATTTATAAGATGATTTTCTAAACCACCACAACTAAACGCTACCCAATATAATTTAAATCAAATGAATTTTAATCTATCTAACAGATATCTGCAGCTGTCATACACAGTTCAGTTAGGCTAATCCAACTATTACTCAAGTAACCTAACCATCTTAGTTTTATTCTCTTAAAAGTTAAATGATAAAATACAATAATAGTATCATATCATAACAGTAGATAAATAAGTAAAATATCAAGAATGTTTCTACCAACCTTCAGTTATAAGGCATATATCATGCGCTTAAGCTTTTTACCATAAGGCAAAACTTGAAATCATTTTTTATGTTTGTTCACACATAACTCTGAAACTACTGGACCAATTTGGATGTACTTTTTTCAAAAAAAGAGGATGCTCCAACTTAGATCCCATTTTACTTTTGTAAGGATTGGTCTAGTATCTGACCATTGATTTAGTATGTATATTAAAATGGACTGGAAGCAATGAATTTCAACTGTGAGACCAGTTCATTGATGAATTAACTTAATTCTGGGATTGGCGGATTAATAGCTTTGAATCAACTTTTTTAAATATGATGTCATCTTTAGTAGTTGGATATCAATATGTTTACAGTAATTAAACCTATCGACTTAAGTAAGTAAACACCAAGATGCATAGTAAAGCCATTGAATTTTTCAAATCAACTATAAACCCACCAACCACTCAAACAAAACTAATTGAACCCATTGCACAACCAATCACCAACTGTATACAGAAACCAGTGAGCCTATTGAATTAACCAATTATTCACAACTGCTTACCAAAACCAATGGGGCTAATGAATTAATTAAATCCCATCTGCTTACTCAAAACTATTGAGCTAATCAAATTGACCAAATAACAACAAACCGCTCACAAAAATGGTATAAAGATTACTATTATATTTTAGATATCATCAATACATTCTATATATAACTTTTTTTATCTTTTTATAATTAAGAAAATGAAAAACAGCCTAAAATAGTTCCCAATGTTCATATATTTATGCCAAGTTTAGCTATTTTTAATATTTTTGGTCATAAGATAATATATAGTATATATACAATGATTTTTATTTTATATAGAAATAGTGAGATTTCAAAAAAATTTATAGAGACTGTAGAAATCCAGTGGGATGAGTGCTTGCTGGTGCTATTGCAGCTGGTTCCCACAATGTATATTTATTACTAAAAATAAAACACTAATAAAACTGGGTTTTTTATAAGCTTTATTAGTAGTGAGGGATAAGGAAAAGAATGACCCCTCAATATTGGACCCTTCAGTATTTTAATTATCTTGAGGGTTGAGGAAAATTTGAGGGAAAGTCAGATCAGGTTATTACCATCCAAATTAGGAAATATGTGAAACCAGCCTATCAAGGCCCAGGGAAATCACATCTTGTGTTTGACATGACAAATTGGAAATTACCTTTTGGGATGACATACCCATGAGGTAGTAATTTAATATATTGTAGCCAATTATCTTTGGCTAAAATCTTTGCACCATTGGGGACCTCTGTCAACCCTATAAAAGGGGGGGTCCCCCAGTAGGTGGCTGACGAGAAGATGAGGTAGCAGGGGAGGAGGCCACAGATGGCCTCCATGGCATTCCTCACAGGGTCAGAGTAATCCAATTATTATATTTCATTAAGGTTGCCCTAGTAGAATATGTACTCATATTACCTCAAATGGCGGGGTTCCACCAAAATTGGCCAGGGTTTTTTGCCGCCAAAATCATTATTATTAATATTTAAATTGTTTGTAGAATTATTGGAATATTGTATATGGCTGACATTCCCTTGATTCAGCCAATTTTTCCTCAAAACATTCTTCTGCTGAAGCCTAAAGGGCAAATGTCTGACATCACCCCCTCAATAATGTTGGGGGGAGAATAAGGCTGAAGGAAGTGGTCATGTACCTGGTTGATAGTGATTCCAGTAGCCACGGATTTTATAGAGTATTCATTGCCTCTTTTATAGGTGATGGTGAAAGGACCCTCCCATATAGATCCAAGCTTACCGCTTCTAGGAGTGATGCGGTTATGGTAGTATAGTACCATATCAGCTACTTGGAATGTAGGTAGGGGTTCTGAGATCATTTGCAGCCTGTCCTTCTTTAGTCACCATTTTTGCTAAATTGGTCATAGCCTCATATTGGATTTGAATGATGCACTGAGCCGATCTTCTCATGACCTTCTCAGGTTCCTCAACTTTAGAGGAGAATACATCTTTAGCTAAGAGGGCAGGTATTCCTGGTTCCCGCCCATACAAGACATGGAAAGGGGACATCTTTAAAATCCAGTAATATCTAATCTGGTATACCATAAGTGCACTGGGTAGATATTAATCCCAATGGAGGGGATCAGAGGAAGCCATTTTATGCAAGATAGAAACCAAAGTTCCATTTGCTCTCACCACGGTCTCATTAGTGGAAGGATTATGGGAGCTGAGAAAAGTTGTTGGGCTCCCATGGAAGTGGCCAGGATTTTGACTACTCTGGAGGTGAAGTTCTTACCATTATTGCAAAGTAGTACTTGTGGACAGCCGTGACAAGTGAGGATGTGTTGGTTTAAGAAGGTGGTGGTTGCCTTGGCCATTTGGGCAGGGAGAGCCACTGCCTCAACCCACTTAGTGAAGTGGTTGATGGCTACTAGGATAAATCTGTTTCCACTAGTAGACTGCGGAAGGGGACCTACTACATCCAAACTAATAGTGTGGAAGGGTTGTTGCGGGTAATTGGTTGATATTGGTATCTAGTCTTAAAACTGGATTGCTTTTTGTATGTGAGGCAAGCTTCCAAGACATCAACAATAGATTCCATCATCCCATCTCAATAGAACTGATCCTTGATCCACTCATAAGTTTTCTTCACTCCTCTATGGCCTAGGTGGGGTGAGCTTCAAGGGGATAGCAGGTATGCATTCTGATGGACGAAGGTAAGGCAGCCATTTTGCCCCCACCTGCTTATACAACTTCCCGCTCTCCACTTTGGTGTTGTGGTATTGGCGGGCTAACATCTTCTGAACAGGCTCATTTCATCCTCCCATTCATTGGGGGTCATCAAGAGGTCATGTAACCTCTCAGCTTCACCATTATCTAAGTGAAAAACTGGCAGGCGAGTTAATCCATCCACATTCATGTGTTGAGTCCCTCACGGTGTTCTATTTTCATGTCATACAGCTGGAGCTTTAGAGCCCAGCGAGCTAACCGCCCCATTGGGTCCTTCATATTCTGTAGCCACTTTAAGGAAGCGTGGTCAGTAATTACAGTGAAGGTGGTCCCATATAGGAAAGGGCGGTAATGCTTTACAGCTAACAGAATGGTCAGGCACTCCTTCTCTGTAACGCTGTAGTTGCGTTCTGCCTTGGAAAGCATTTTACTGAAATATGAAATGGGATGATTAACACCATTTTAATCCAATTGGGCTAAGATGGCGCCAACAGCGTAGTCTGAGGCATCAGTAAATAAGATGAATGTTTTATTATAATTAGGATGCCATAGGATAGGCCCATGCTGTGGTAGCTGCTTCAATGTCTCAAAAGCAGCTTTTTGTTCAGCGCCCCATTGGAAAGGGATGTTCTTATTCAGTAGGCAAACAAGGGGCTCACTGAGTTGAGAGAACTTAGGGATGGACTGATGGTAATACCCCATCATCCCTAAAAATTCCTGTATATCCCTTGAATTTTATGGGGGAGGCATATTTGCAATGGCTTCGACCTTGTTTTGTAGAGGTTGATTCCTTTTTGGAAAATAGAGTGGTCAAGGAAATCCAATTTACTCTGGAAAAAGGTACACTTCGAGGGTTTCAACTTTATATTTGACTTATGTAACCTTTCAAACACCTCCTTCAGGTGATCAAGGTGTTTGTTAAAGGTTTTAGAAAATACTGTAATGTTTTTGAGATAAAAGATGACGCAGGTCAACTTCAAGTCCTGAAAAATATGATCCATCACATGCTGGAAAAAGGCAGGTGCGTTGTACAACCCTTAAGGTAATCATGTGGGTTGGAAAAGACCTTCACTGCAATAAGGGCGCATTTCTCCTGGTCTTGGGGAGAAAGGTCCATTTGCCAATAACCACTGGCCAAGTCCATGGCTGAGAAGAAGTTTGAGCCAGAAAGTTGGGCCAGGGCGCATCAATGCATGGGATAGGATAGCTATTCTTTTTTGTGAGGTTATTTAACTTGCGGTAGTCCAAGACTATCCAATGACCTCCATTTTTCTTTTTAATTAGCAGGAAAGGGGATGACCAAGGGCTTTGTGAAAGAGCTAGTAACCCTGCGTCTAATAACTGCTTGAGTTCCATCCTCATCTGCTGTTCCTCCACCTTTGACTTGCGATAAGGTTTTGACCTAATGGGATGGGCATCACCCACATCAATGGAGTGGCACCAGCCTTCATATGGCCATAGTCGTTATCTGATTTAGAGAATATGTCACTATAGTCGTCTAGGAGCGTATGCACTTTCTTCAGATCATCTGGGGTCAGCTCATCCGAGATATGGACGTTGGGTAAGATACACACCAGGTTGTTTGAGAGTAAGCCCAAATCTGCCATTGAGCCAATGGAGTGGATCTGTTCAACGTCCTCCAAGGGAATTAAAACCCTCAGCCAACCTCCCGGTGTTTTCTTATGATCATGTCCTTTGCGGTGAGATTCCCCAACAACAGAGTAATAGGTTGCGGGTAGGCTGGGTATAGTAGCCCAGGCAATACGTGAGGCTCTAAGGGGCTAACGCCCTCAATACTTACGAGGTGCAACAAGCAGTGGTGTGGAGAGGAGCGTGATTTTTGTGTCTACCACTTGTTGTTCACCCGGCTTAATCACCACCTCATCTGCTGCATAAACTTGGAATACCATCGCTAGCCTCCACTGAATTAGGAAATTTCTTGGTGTTGTGCCCAGAGGTGACATAATGTAAAGGCAAAGCGGAGAAGGGGTATTCAACCAGGAAAGTGTAGTCATTCTTGGTGGTTCTTTATTAGATAATACTAGTGGGACTTCATAATTGAGTAGCGACAGGAACCCTTGCTTCATATTGATAATTCCCTCATATTTGAGCATAAAATGAGTACCTATGAGCATATCACAGGAGTTATTATCCAAGGCCACTGTGGGGGCCAATAGGATAAGCTTCCCAACGTGAATGGGATGGGGAGGAGTAGGCGCCAAGGGCGCGGTGTTGTTTGGGCCAGTGGTTCCAAACTCTTTGTCTTATTCCAGTCAGGCGCAAGATTAATATTTTTCATCAGCCTTAATGAGATTACATTCACCGGGGAGCCTGTATCCAGGATGGCCATCACCTGAACTTTTTGAACGACTACTTCAACCTTGGTAAGTGTGCTTCCAAATTTAGGCGACAGAGCTAAGACCTCCTTGAGATGGAAAGTGGAGGTTAATCTGCATGCGGTCTCAGGGTAAGTCTCCAGAATAGACTGCATGGTATGACCTAGCTGGAGAGGGAGAATTAAGCTAGATAGAAGCTGATTAGCGTCGCTGGCTGTATCAATAACCGCCATACACCATATAACTTGGTGAAGGAATGTAACCTCAGGTATGGTGGTTTTGTCTACTCCTTCAGCGTTTAAGCAATCAGGGACCTCCACTTCCATGAGAGCTCCCAATAAGTAGTACCCAACATCATTGTAACCCCCTCAGAGTCATCCTCATGGGTATTTTCAACCACGGGCAAGGCTGCAATTGAGGTAGGGGAGACAGCCACGTGAGGTTGGGTAGATATCTGCTGACAATTCGTCCTTTCCACAAACATGTTATGGCTGGAGGATTTACCCTTAGGGCGCGCAACTACCAGCTGAGCTGGAGGGAAAACACAGTAGAGAGCTTTGATTTACAGGATGGAGGGATATCCGCCCTAAGTCTTACTGAGGAAGTAGGTTTATCAGGGAGGATAGGCACAGGTGGCCCCACTCCCAATTGGGTAATTTGCAGCAGCTCCTCAATAGTTAGAGCTGAAGGTTGCACTTCCGCTTCATAGGGGGTGCATCAGAATAGAAATCGGCCACTTTTAACAGAGCCTCCTTTATGTTGCGGATATTTGTGAAGTGGCGTTTCACTGAAATTATATGCTGAGTAAGAGATGGTTGAGAAGCTAACCCAGTTAACATGTCTGCAATAGCATCATCCAGGGTTAGCATGTTAGACGTTGCCAACCTTTAGCCAGTTAGATAAAATTGCTCAGCAAAGGTTGCAGCTGGTTCACCCTCATACATTCTAAGGCGCATAAAGGCCTGTTTATCACTGGTAAGACGCTGCTTTGAATTGAATTCGGCCAAGAGAGCCTCTCTCACCTCTGTCCATATATGCAGGTTATCAGATAGGGAACTATTATTTCTTGGGCTAGATGACTTAAACAGGGGATGATGTGTTAAATTTTCTGTTTGTCAGTCGCGCCTTTCATGGCAGACTCATAGACATACAGAAATGAGGTGAAGCTCCCCTTACCGGGGTTGTACTTGTCTTTTAATGGGGTTTGAAAGGGCGTTGTTCAAGCTCTTTAATGCGTGAGAAAGCGCTTGCTAGTTGCTTTTTGAGGGCAACTATTATTGATTTAGGAGAAAAAGGAAGATTGGGAGGGCAACTCACGTTTACAGCCTCCATTTTGGTTGAAAAACTTTTTTGGTGTACAGGCTTGCCCCTGTAGTGAGCACCAAATTGTAGGAATCCAGCGGGATGAGTGCTCGCTGGTGCTAATGCAGCTGGATCCCACAATGGATATTTAATAATAAAAATAAATCACTAATAAAACTGGGTTTTTTATAAGTTTTATTAGTAGTAAGGGATAAGGAAAAGAACGACCCCCTTGATATTGGACCCTTTGGTATTTTAATTATCTTGAGGGTTGAGGAAAATTTGAGGGAAAGTCAGATCAGACTATAACCATCTGAATTAGGAAATATGTGAAACCAGCCTATCAAGGCCCAGGGAAATCACATCTTGTGTTTGGCATGACAAATTGGGAATTACCTTTTGGGATGACATACCTATGAAGTAGTAATTAAATATATTGTAGCCAATCCCCTTTGGCTAAAATCTCTGCACCATTGGGGACCTCCGCCAACCCTATAAAAAGGGGGGTCCCCCAGTAGGTGGCTGACGAGAAGATGAGGTAGCAGGGGGAGGCCGCTGATGGCCTCCCTGGCGTTCCTCACAGGGTTGGAGTAATCCAATTATTAGATTTCATTAAGGTTGCCCTAGTAAAGTATGGACTTGTATTACCCCAACTGGTGGGGTTCCACCGAGAATTGGCCAGGTTCTTTTGGCTGCTGAAATCATTATTATTAAAATTAAATTATTTGTAGAATTATTATAATATTGTAAATGGCTGACATTCCCTTGATTCGGCCAATTTTGCCCCCAAAAACATTCTTCTGCTGAAGCCTAGAGGGCAAATGTTTGACAGAGACAATGAGTTTTCAAAAAAATTGAAAAAAGCAATTTTGAAAATGGCTTATATTTTTAGAAAAAAAGAACTGGCTTAAAAAAGTTAGGAGGAAAAAACTCCTTCAAAAATGCACTAAAAAGTATAACAATTGAGAGAGCATGAATAATCAATAAACCCTTTTTGAAGTTGGCGCCATATTTTAACTTGACTTATAGAATTTTGCTCTCATATAAAAATTAGAGCTTATATTGGATTGTGTCCAAGTGTAAACTTTAAGCAACTTAAAATATACAATGCTGAGTATATATATTATAAATAGCTATCATATGTCAGTTTAAATTATGGCGCTGACTTCAAATAGGGTTTTATTGATTATTAATGCTTTTTCAATTATTTTACTTGCTTTTACTTACCTCAACTTATTTGTCCTGGAATCTTTTTTTTTTTTTAGTACTAGATTTTGTCCTGGAATCTTACATTCTTTAATTAACATACTACCTACATACCCTATTGATGAAATTTTGCGCAGTTGCTAAGGTCAGATGACAATTCAATATTCCACTGTAATTTTTAGTTTTCATAAAAAAAAGTTCAATATATAAGAAGTGAAATTTCATTATATTTATTTTGGCAATTGGTATTTTGTTACAGGGCAGTTTGATATTTGTTTGATTCAATAGTTTAGTTGGTTATTTTCAAGAAGTTGGCAGTCATTTGGCTAATTAATAAGTTAATTGTTTTGATAATTAGTAAGTGATTGATTGATTTAAAAGTTTGAATGGTTATGCCAAGTGGTTGGTGGCTATCTGATTAATTTGGTCTATTCAACTGCTTCCTAAATGTATTGATGGTTATCTACCAATATAAAAACTAAAAAATCATTTTTATATTATACATTTCAGGGAACCTAAAAAAACTATAATGCTTCACTGTTTTTCTCATAGAAAAAATTCTTTTTTTGTTAAGCTCAACTAATTAAGGTCAAAGTGCAATTTTAGGATCTTTTCAGGTTATTTAGCTTAATAAATAATGTCATTTGTTATCTTCACTCTTAGAAAAGATTCCACCAATTATCCATTTGAGCTTGTTTTTCAAGTTATTTTAAATGGATTTTATAGAAGCTAATTTAGTACTTAAAATATGACAATTCTATACTTATAATAAAGTAAATTGGAGTTTTTAAATAAGCTTTTTAAACCCAGAGCTTGCATAGTGTCAAATGGGTTAACAATCTACCAATTTTTGATAGATCAATAATTCCATTTGATATATATCTATTATTGTCCTGAGTTCTATCAGAGATTTAATTGATTATAGTAAGACTGGCCATACAGGCTGAGTGTACTGATCTCCAGGGTTTATTCCAGAATGCCAAGGGCTCAGCTGATATGAAGACTTGGGGATGGGAAAGCCTATGAGTTTTGTAAATAGCAAACTGGTCCAATGGCATACCAAACGCCCCATTGCAAAACAAATGGCTGCAATGGGAGCAAATGTGGGTCTTGCTGGGAACTCCCAAGGGCGGGAGAGGCTTGGAGGATGACCACTACTTTTAGCTTTGCAGTTGCTGGACTTCGGTAACTGTCCCAACATATTTAAGTTATCACCCAATTGTTAAGAATCTCCAAGCTCATTTAAGATGATAACCCCAATTTTGAGTTACAAATCCATATATGACTCTAATTGATGGATTCTGGTACTGTTAAGTGCAGTAATCATTCTTCAGCAGGAGAGTTGGTTCAATCTGCTGCATGGAATTGGCAAAGGTGTCAGAATGGTAAACTAATTATTAAAATTATCAGCGAAGATTGCCCTGAATATGGGTGCTGCCATGGTTCAAGATAACTGAAAGAAGACTGGAAATGTGAACATTATGTATCAACGCTGAATGAATGGTACAGTATGCCAAGGGCTCAGAAAGAACTAGTGACCTTTTAGTGTGGTACTAGTAGATTAACATGAGTAGAAAATTGGTTCAGAAACATACTAGGGGCCCCATAACAATTCAGGAGCTGTAATGGACAACTATGAGTCTTACTAAAAAGCTACCTCATAGGCCTGAAAGGCAGAGAGGTGACAACCCTCCAGAGATATGCAGCTGTTCAGTATTGAGAAAGAACAAATTGGAATAATATGGGATTATAGAATAGGAGGATTGTGCCAAAATTATAGTAAATCAGCAGGGTATATTCAAATTAATGCCATCCATATTATGCATGGCAGATTGGCAGACAGAATAAGGAGAACCAAGGCATGCAAATTCTTCTACAACTGGAGGATTTCCAGATGTCATACTGCATCTTTCCTTCAGAAATGTAAGAACTAAATCTCAGATTGCAGCGTGCATTTCCAGATAATGTAAATACCAGAAAGAACAAAGGTAAAAGACAGCCTTTGTGGCAAACTACTGGAAACATGTTGGTTTATTAAAGATAAAGGGAAGTAACTAAGAACTTAAACTGGTAACCTACCCTAAGGAGGGCAGTTGATTATATAATGGGGGAGGGGAAAGGGGGAGCTTAGAGATTTGCAATGACTAAGCCTCTTGCTGGGCCCCCTAATTGGCAGAATGGGTTTCTCACATATGAGTTGAGGGGTAAGTCATTAAAAATCCCAGATAGCATCATAGAAGCTCTGATAGCATGTCCTCCAGATCAGGGAGAAATCTAATGGGATACTACCAAACTTGAGCGTGATTTCGCCAGATGGGTAAATTACTAACACCAGTTCCATGGAACCACATCCTATCAATATAATTTATCAAACAGATATTGGTAGTGATATGCATGATTTGCGAGTATGATCCATGATCCAAGCTACTAAGATAAAACCCAAGCTGACTTATTAATGACTTAGGGCTCATATGGGGATATGGGTGGGGTGGGGCGGGTTCTTGAATCTCATCAGTGACTAAGCCACATTTGGGATGTGCTAGAGGGCTCTGCTGTCATCATATGGCTATTAAAGTTGATACTAGCCTTCCAGTTAGGGTGCATAAACACCCAGAACTCAAACCAGAATTCTGGAGGCATAGCTGTCCATATGACTTGATACTGAACTGAGAGGGAGACAAAGAAGGGCGGCGACTAATGATCACCTTTACCAGCATACCTTCTAGTAACCTAACCGTTGCAAAAGTGTTGTCTGCGGATTCCACCAGAGTGTTTCTTTGGGAACCACAGGGAGCCCCAAATCTGCTCTGGAAATTTGGTTTCTGACCACATGGAAAGATTGTGAAACTTTACCCACTGGGGATGAAGTATCACCAAAAGCAAGGTCACATCCGGATATCATATGGCATCCAAAGCTTGGGGTCAACCCCAGCAGGCCACTATAACGGTATCCTCACTTGAGTAGGGAGGGCAGCAGCATTGTAATCATGGCCACTATGGAACAATCGTTGTGTATACTGGGAAACGTGGCACCTATTAGGCAGCGGCTTGTAAGATAAAGAGGTGTAATTTATAAATAGGAAAACTTGAGTAAAGCTTTGTTTATGGAAACAATAAATAGGAAACTGATTAACAACTGTACCTGTGGACGATGGTTGTCTTTAATGCTGGGGCTTAGGGAATAAATAAAATTTGCATTAACCAATGGTAACTCAACCACATTTGATTCCATTGAATCAACATTTAGAATCCTCATGACACCGGATTGATTTCATCCTGACCAGCTGACTTATGCTCAAATTTTGCCACCAAATTATCCTTCCCAGCGCAATTCCACTTGGCTGATCAGTGTAACGCACTGGTCCCTTCCAATGAGCCACGAATGAGTTGGGCAACAGGATCCATGTTAAAGGCCATAGGGCTGACAGGACTCCTGATACTACTCTCCTGGTGCACACGCTACAAGATTGGACAAGCACCCCCTGGAAGACAGTTGCAAGTATACTCAACCCCAGCAACATGCCTTGACTCCAAGACAAGGTATAGAGGGAGGCAATAGCCCTCCCAAGCTCACTCTCAAAGTCCAATTCTTGTTGATTTAAGCCAAACATGGCTGCAGTTAGGCAATATCTTTAAAATAAACCCAAATTAGAAATATATGAATTTTAAGTTCTTTTATTTAATATTTAGCCAAGTTGATAGAAAACAGAACTGAGAAGCCTCCAGCTCCCAGTTCCATCCCTATATACACATGTTAAAAGCTAAAATAAAATATAATATAAGCTTATGGTGCCAGCTTGAATGATGTTTGGTGTAAACTTTACAGCAGGATCGCGGAATCTTTACTCAATGGTTTTGTGCCAGTTCTGATCCTCAACGGTTCCGCGCCAGTTCCATATCAAATCCCAATCAAACCGCGAAACTCCCAAGGACCCATTTCATTCCATTCTCGATTTGAATCCAAATTGAATCTCGAAACTATCCATTTTACTCATTTTCTGTTTTGTTCCAACTTGGACGCCCATCTTGCTCCTTGGCCTACTCCAAGCTCCGGCCCCTTAGGCGTCCTTGCCAAAACCAACGCCCCCTCCTCCTCCATACATACAGACACAGCCTGCCCTGTCTTACCAAAGATCAGGGCAATGTGATACTGAGGATAGACCTCAACCGTCAAAATCAGCCACGCTTCATCCAGTGGGCGACTGGGTTCTCCCATGGTCAGGCCACATATGGGAGGTCCCATTAGGTATTAAAGGGATTAAATGTGCCAACCCTTTTGGGGTTGAGCTTGCCTTTTCCGGTGGAAGGCAAACACATTGATGGGGATTTGAACCTGATCATACCAAAGATGACATAATTATGCTGGTTGTCAATTTATCAATTTTAGTGGACCCCTCATTGGGGCCCAAGATTATCAAGGGAGGGGAATGAACACAACCTTCCCGCTGGTAGTGGCTTCTTACAGCTGCCACCTCCAAATACCTCCCCCAATTCTCTGTACCAACTCATAGGTGGTAAGATAGGGAAGTGAGGGGTCAATCTTGAAGGGGTAGGCCGTCACACACCTCTCATTAAGACATGGGCTAAATTGCCCTGGGAAACGAGAGGGATGGCCAATTCTTCATCCCTTTTTTTATGCAGAATGAAAATTCCTCACGGTTGAGGTGCTGGGGGTGCTCCTCAGGACTTACTTTATCCTTCCCTCTGTGAACAGAGTGAGCACCACCACTGGGGGACTTGAGCAATGATGACAGTCTTGTAGGCTTTTGGCAACTTAATGGCCAATAGCATGTTGATCTTTAATGGAGAGCGAGGAGTGTCAGGACACAGAGTATGGAAGGCATCCATAGCTCACCATAATGGGCACAATCATGGTCGCTGACACAACTATTCTCATATGACAGAAACCCCTTCCAGTCCACGAGTTACTGAACCAAAAGCCAAGATTTCCACGAGGCCAAAATTGTATCAAGCTCCGCCTCCTCCAAACCCTGACCAGGATTGGCTCTAGCACCTCTGGGTCATTCCCCTTATATGGGGACTTTCAGGAAATTTATATGACTGGAAGATATGGCTAAAATATAATTGGATGATTATTAGTTATGTGTCAAGATTGAGTTTAGCGCATTTAATATTTACCACAATTTGATATGAGTCAATGCTAATCAACTGATCTCAGCAAAATATGGGGATTCTGCCAGAACATTCAATAGTGAGATGAGAAGAACGAAAATGAAGAAGCTGAGTAGCTGCGTAGATGGGCCAAAGAGTGGCCAGAGAGATGAGTGAAAAGGGGGAAACGAAGAAAGGAGAGGGAAGCCTTTTAGTTGATAGCATGTAGTGGATTCTATGGTGTAAGATTGAAGAGATAACGGTAGTGGACTCTGCCGTTCTAAATATAGATCATGTGCACTGAAGCCTTTGGCTTCATCTTATATATTTCATTACGTTTGTTCATGGAATGACGATCCTCATATCATCCTTCAGTTGTATCAGTGGGATTAACCTTTGTGCAACAATCTGCCGGATCCTATCTAATCCGCCAGAAGATCAACAGTGGTTCTCACTACAGGGGGACTGCTGATTCAACCAAAAAAGCCAAGTTATATGAACCATGACACATCCTGTTAGCACTGATGGGAAACTGTCTCAGCTTACCAAGTCAGCGCAGTACGCTGACATCATTATCACTAATAATACAATACGCTGAGCCCAAGATGAGCTCCTTCATGAGCGGAAAGTGGTGATGGATCAGTTTAAAGAAGTGTTCATCAGCTGTGTGTTCTTGATTGGCAGGATAGAGAATTATTGACCCACCTTGTAGACACTTTTGAGCATCTACACTGCGTAGAGCGGCAAATAAAGGCTATTTCATATCCACAGAGTCCCTGCGGGGAATCAGACAAGCAAAAAAGAATGATAGTGAAGGACAGCGGTATTACATTAGTTATGAAGTGGAGGAAGATGCAGCGGAACTATTTGACTCCCAAGTGGGTAGCATGATTCAGTTCACCTCTAGCAAATCTGAGGATGATTAATCCTTGCCAAAAAGAGTTCCTAACATTTTTGCTGTATTTCCAGCAGAAGAGGGCCAGACTGCTTCCAACCCTGCGGACAAGCTGAGCTCTGCTAATCCTATTGTGCCCTCCCCTCACTGAGAAGCAAGTTATGGCCCCTGAGCAGTGCCCCAGTTTTCCCCAAAGCTCGTAGCTTCAAGTGGGATGAGGACGCATGCATTGACAAGTTGCCTCCATTCAATCAGGATGGAAATATGATTGGGTTCTTCAAACGGTTTAAGTTTGAAATGGAAGGAGCATCAGACCGCCATAAGGCTAAGCTGCTGATCTCTATTATAAATGTTGAAAGTGCTGACCAAGTTACCTTCTATCTGAGGGATAGTTCTGTCACCTACCAAGAAGCTAAGGATGTCATGCTAAGATTGTTCAAAGGAATAGAAAAATGTCTCAATGGATGGCCAATTTCCTAAGAATGAGGTTCCAGCAGAATGACCCTGACAGCATTCGCTGATTGGTTTGCCTTGGATGTGCCCATCTTGGTGGGAGCGGGAACACTTTTTGAGACTGACATGGGAATTGTAATGACCTCAGCAGTAAAACCTCACTGTGAATTATTCAACGCAATGGCTCTCATCCTGCAAGGGGATGTTCCCTTGCTTAAGATTGTCAATTATTTGCATCAGATAGAAGCAACGTTTAGCCCTCCTAACCATGAATGAAAGCCTGCAATGGCCCCTGCAGGGTCTCAAACCTCAAGCAGCGTGAACCAGCCTTCCTTGATTCTGCCAAACAATCCCCGGCCGTCCTATAACTATTTTCTTTGGCCACGTCTGAATTACAACCCTACGGCCAACCCTTGGCCTGGACCTTCTGCTGATACTCGGGGCCAGGGACCCTCTGGAGTAACCTGCTATGCTTGTGGTTGTCTTGGCCATATTGCGTTCCACTGCCCTACTAAGTGGCAAGTTTGTCATGCAGTTGGACCAGTATGAGCAGAGAAAAGACCAAGCAGAATAGAGACATGACCCTCCACTTCCGCTGGTTTAACTAAACTAGTCTCAATTGATCTGGAAGAGTTACTTCCCACTGAGGACCTCTGATACAACGATGAACTACTATATTAGCAACTGGATGACGATGTGCAAATGTTGACTCGCGCTTAAGTCAAAGAAGCCGCAATGAAGGAGGGTTGCCAGGAAACTCCAATGGCTTATGCATGTCAAATCCTAGAGCAAGACACCTCTGACAAACCTTGACCTTTGCTGGATGTGCCCTCACTGAAAGGGGTAAACATCATGATCCTGGTAGACGCAATCATTAAGGAGTACCCCAAGGTCATGGTAGGTATTATGTGGTTCCTCAAAAAGAGATACTCGTTGGATGTTCACATATTAATAACAAAATTATGCTTATTCATAATGTACATATTGTGACATTTTTGTTACGAAAAACATAGTTTACACGATCATAGACACTGGCGCTCCAGTTAATATAGTATCCACAAGGTTGGCAGCTAAGTTACCGCTGAAACCCGGCGTGGGGGGCCAGATGGTATATGGGACTGATGGTGCGGAATGCACTGTTTTGGAAGGAGCTTACAGTGTGCTGCCTTTGCAGTTTGGGTTAATTGCCATTTCAGCACTGGCGATTGTTTTGCCTAACAGTAACTATGACATGCTGATAAGAGAAGCCTTCATGTGCCACTTTGGTGCAGTCATTAATATGGCTGAGGAGACCTTTTAAACCTTGGTCCAGAAGATCCTGGTTTATTTTACTTTTAAAGGCGTGCCCCAGGATCTTAATTGGATGGGACAAGTTAATCTCGTGTACAGTGATGTGGTAATCCCTGTCCACTATCAGCGATTAAAAAACAAAACCAGGGTGCTCCCAAACCAGATATATGAGTACCAGGGATACTGCCTTGGTTCGCTGCTGCTGTATTGATCCCCTCTGGCCACCAAGTTATATTGGGCACAGAGCTAGAGATTGAGATACCAACAGGGATTTATGGTGAGATTCTTGGCCCTTATCAGCAATTGCGCTTTGAGCCTCATGTGTCCTTGAGCATAATCTTACTGAACATGGGGACATCAAAGTGTTATTAGCAAATCTACAAAAAGAACCGCTGAGGATCTAAAGACACCAGGTGGTGGCATATCTGCATTTGACCCCTTCAGATGAGGTCCTCCAGTTCCACAAGTTCGGTACAATGGATGAATTCAGTCTTCCCACTGAACCCCAGTCCAGCATAATGACGGTGGTTCCACAAGAAACTTTAATGGGGTTACTAGAAAAGCAGAAGTATTGTGCAATAGCTTTATTTAAAATTATTGAGACTACTTCATGGCCAATGATCACAATCTGGGATGCGCTTGCAGCCTTGTTCATTGGGTGGACACTGGGGATCACCCTCCATTTGGTCTCGGCCAATCTGCCACTTGCAGGCTTCAGAAGAGGTACTTTTTTATGAACTAAGGAAGCTGCTGGAGCAGGGTTGCTAGAGCCGTCTAAGAGTCCCGGGGCTTCACCTGTATAATTGTAAAAAAGAAGAACGGCACAATCTGGGTAGCAATTGACTACCAAAAGTTGAACCTTATCACCAAAAAGGACATATATCCGCTACCATCTATAGATGACGCCTTAGATCGCCTGGGTGGTGCGCGCTATTTCTCAGCTATGGACCTAATCTCAGGGTACAGGTAGATCATGTTGCCCATGGTGGAACGAGAAAGGTTTGCTATGATCACCTCCAAGGGGTTATTTCAGCCCACCCATATACCTCAGGGGCTGTATAACGCCCCGGCTACATTCCAGAGGGCTATGGACACCATTCTAGGTGATCTCAAGCTGTTGTGTGACCTGGTGTACCTTGACAACATCAACGTCTTTTTGCAGAAATTCTCAGAGCATCTCAATCATTTGGAAGAAATCTTTTGTAAGTCTGGGGAGAGCCCTCTCAACCTGGATTGTGCGGTGTTCCCTTTCCCCACACAAAAGGGTCTGAAGAGGGCGGCTGTCCCCCTCATCACACAGGGCGACCTCGCTCATGTTGTAGACGAGCGTTGGGTAACAGATCTCCCTTGAAAAATTCCTCCCCCTGTCCCCATGATTTCCTCTGCTGAAATATTGCAGCGAATTGAGGAAATTTGTGCTGAGATCATCAGCATATGTCACCCCCACAAATTTGAGAATTCATATAAAGATCACGGCTCTGAGGCATCAAATTTTCAGCATAAGGATGGTAAACACATGGGAACAAAACCCAACAGGCCCGCACTTTTAAGAAAGGCGGAATAGAGTGTCAAACCCCTGGCAAAACTTTCCAATGGCATAGGGCCATTGGTGAAGTTTGACGGTTAATAATCTGCCTTGAAACCTACAGATGCAAAGCCCGCGTGCTGCGTTTTTCATAATCATAAATTGACCAGCAATGAACCCTCGGGATAAATTGACAATGGCATCAGGCCATTGGACAATAAGGTAGTCAATTTGGTGCCCATCCTGAAAACATTGAAGACTGGGGCTGACTGGCTCAAACTTACTAATTTGTTTGATACAACCCCCATGGCCAAACAAACGCCAAAGCGACCAAGAATGGGCAGGTTTTATATCATGAACCCGTTTCCAACCAAATGGAACCGCCCCTATGTGGAGTGGCCTTGGGGAATTCCCGTTGCTCATCTGGGTGAGACGCCATCATGCTAATTGTCAGAAATGAAGTACAACCATGGTTCAGGCATTTGAGGCTGAACTAACAGCGACTCAGCCTGCTGACAATTCCTTCAAAGTCAGTTCACCTTGAAATCATTTTATTTTCCCCCTCCCCAAAAATTTTTTGCTGGGTTAGGTCAAATCTTTGGGGCCCAATCCTGCGCTTTTATAGTTATTCCCCAAATTGACCACTATATAATCAGTTGTAACGCACTGAGTAGATTGTTGGTCAATTTTTCAATTTAACTTTCCAATAAATCTTCCCTACTACCCAATTTTTTTATTTTTATCAAAATTCCTCTTGGTAAGCTCCCAATGGTGCTAAACCTGTGGCTTGTCTGGCCTTATGTCACTTGGATCATCCCAGTTGTGATCATGGCATTAGCCCCAACTGCAGCCAACTGGGCTCAGCAGGTAAGACACTTCTGGGAATTCCATTCCATTACTGAACTCCTTCGCCATCAAGATATCAGAATCTTGTGGGCTCAACTCCCTCCACTTCATTTGAGGATCCGCCCCCTCGCCTCTTATTTTGAGGACAACCTTTCTATGAAGTTTTTTTGAAACTGTTAATCCAACCCCTCAACTCCCCAAAACAAGGCCAATGTGGCCTGGTGTTGTTATTACATGGTTCATTGCTGGGCTCCTTTTTATGCTTGTAACACCTCGGCGCTCCATTTCCAATTATTTTCCCTCCCAAGATAACGTCATTTGGGTGACATGCCTCTGGAATTCTGGCTTGCTTTTTGGGTGCTTTTGCATCCTATCTGGCAGGCTGGTCTAAACTTCTTCTTCCGTTTCCCTGACATATTTCGTCAGCTCACAGAGGCCAACATCAAAATCAAGCCCCAAAAATGCCACTCTTTTAAAGACCAATTAGAATATCTCAGGTTTGTAGTAGATGCTATGGGACTCAGACCACAACCAGACAAGGTAAAACATATCCAAAAAATGTCTCAACCTAGTACCAAGCGGGATATATAAGTGTTTTTAGGCATGGTTGGGTATTACTGATGGTTTATTACCGACTTCAGCTGCATAGGAGCCCCTCTCTTTGAGCTCCTATGTAAAGACACTGCTTTTGAGTGGACGGAACGGCGGCAGAGTGCCTTTGATACTCTCTGGATGGCGTTGATTAGTGCCCTGGTGTTGCAATATCTGAACTTTGAGAAGATATTTATTGTCCAGATAGATGCTTCTCTTTCCGCTGTTAGAACAGTATTATCCCAAACTAGATTATGAGGGGGGAGCACCCTGTCACTTACTGCACTCTGAGTCTGAATTGCCATGAGACGAATTACACTGTGATGAAGCGGAATGCTTAGCTGTAATCTACATATATAAGCAGCTTTGGCTATACCTTTATGGAGTAAAATAAAGGCCATGACTGACCACGCTTTGTTATTATGGCTAAAAAATCTTTGACAGCCAGATGGACGCCTTGCCCATTGTATTCAAGCTTCAGGCCTACAATTTTTGAAATATGCATTGTCCTGGCGCAAGGCATCAGAATGTTGGATGTTTATCTCAGCTACTGACAATCGCTGTAATGGCAGATCTGGGCAGCTTCTTGTATTAAAAAATGATCAGTGGCAAATACGCCAAATGAACTGCCTCAAGTTATTCGGGAACTAGACGGGATGATGGCTGAAAGGTCTGGATAAATGGTGAGTTATACAAGCAGATCGCTAGGATACACTAAGTTTCCTAAAACCCTCCACTCGACTGTCCATTACCTTGAGCGCACATAAGGTTTTAGGTCACAGAGGGCTATGCAAAACATTAGAGTAATTGAGACTGCACTATCATTAGGAGAGTATGCACTTTGATGTACTCAAAGTGATTTCTTGTTGACACCAATGTCAAATAGAGAAGCCATTCCGCTAGAAGTCCTCTTATTAGATGGTGAAGCCCCAGTTTGCGTGGCACACAGTGTCCATTGAAGTTGTGGGACCCTTACCAATGGGCACAAATTGCTCCAAGTATATCTTGCTAGAAATTGACCATTTGACCAGGTGGGTAGAGGCACGGGAAATAAGGGATTTGGGGGCAGTCACCATGTCCAAGTTCATAATGTAGTGCATAATTCAAAGGCATGGCTGCCCATAGTTCATACTTACTAACAACAGAACCAACTTAACTTCACATATTCTCCTTAAGTTGAACGAACTAATGGCCATCCACGGGGCTCTAACAACCCCATACCATCCTGAGTCTAATTAAATGGTCAAAAGGGTTAATGGAACACTGGTAAATATACTTAGGAAGCTGGTGACAGATAGACCGTCAGATTAGAGTACCCTCATTTCCACCACCATCTTCGCCTACAACATCAGTTATCATTCTGCAACCAGAAAGAGTCCTTTTCAGATGCTTTATGGAAGGCACCCAGCTCTTCCTGCATCACTTTACTCCTGCGTCAAGGTTACTGGTGGATTAGATTCGTGCCAATACTTGACAACTTTGATGTCCACGCTAATCAAGCTCCATACTGAGGTGTACTCAACCAACCTGGCTAAAAAGATCAAAGATCACGATTCTGATAAGCTAAGGTGTATCAGTCTTCCACAGTTCGTAATATGTGAGAGTGTTTTTTCCATGACCAGCATGGGTTTGGACGGCGGAATAAATTAGCTAGTATATGGGTTGGGCTTCTAAGATAATAGAGAAAACTGGTGTAGATTCCTATACTATCAAGGGCCCAGAAAGTGGTCAGATTATCAACCAAGTGCATGGTAAGTCCCTTAAGACTTATAACCAATAAAAAATAAAATAATAAAATAATAATAAAAATAATAAAATAATTAAATAATAATAATAATAAATAATAAATAATACATAATATACAAAAATAACTAAACGTTGTTTAACTTTTCAGATAAAGATGAGTTTTAATAGACATGAAGCACAACATACTATTGATCAGACTGCCATAGGATCGTCTCCCCTTCTCTTCTTCTTATGGCAAAATTTGTGCTTTGACGGTGGGAGCCATCGTTATTTCTCTTCCGCCATGTTGCAGGTGGCTCAGTGTCACTAGGTCCCTCAGGGACTGGTGGGGGAAGCGGAGGTTGCGCGATCAGAGGGGAGGGAGTCCGTATCAGCATGGGATTTGACATGTCAGCGAAATAAGGAGTAGTCATGGCAGATGTACTGTGCGAGGGAGTGGAACTATATGTCCAGGGTGAGAATAGGGGAGGCAACAACTTGACCCAGCGATCAAAGTGAACGCGCTCTTGTCCCACCAAGAGCAGGGTTCACAACCACATCTGTTGGTGGTTGCGGGATAATTAGGAGTATGTGAAAAAGGGGGGATACGGTTAGAGGGTACTGCAAATGAAGAGATGGGTTCTGGACCTAGGGTAGAAGGATGCGTCAAGCACCAGACAATCCACGAGGAAGTCGTCCATGCTGAGATAGGCATGTGGGAAAGGAGCGGACGCTGAATATGCAGCTTGATGGGCCCACTCCAGGGCTGCCTGATGGCGTGCATCACTAAACCTAACTCACCCATGGGGGAGAAAAAAACTATGTTTCTAAGGAGTGCCATTATGGGGAGGTACTGGACTGGGTCATTTGCGTTAAGAGCTGAAAATGCGTTGGACATCTCAGAATGCATGTAATATGCCACTTGTTCTGGAAGTTCACCCCCAATGAGCAAAAGTGGTTTGAAGCATGGGGAAGGACCCCAACCAGCTGGCTAGCACCCATTGCACGAAGAATAGCATCTGGCAGACTACTAATACCTCTGGATGTGGCTCATCAATAGGTGGCACCACTAGACAGCTGAAGCCATTTGCTAGGAGCCATTTCACTTCATTAAATAAAGGGCCTCTGATTTGCTCCCCACCCCAGCACAACTGCGCCACAAGATCTTTAAAGGGTGCATGTAAGGACGTCAAATGGCAACCAAATTTGGGAAAAAGCTCCTCCCAGGCCAAGACGGTCATGGAATCTTCCTCTGGCACCCCATCATAGCTTGGAGTAAGAGAGAATTGGGGAAGTGGAATTCTGCCTGGCTCACCCACATTTGCGCATACCATATTCAAAGAAAAAATGCTAGGGATCGGGTGCCTGGTTGCTGTTGAGACTCCAAATACACAGGATGAACAATTGAAGAAGAAGCGCTGAAAACTTATCATCCATTCAAGGAGGGGATAATGTTGAGAAAAGTATTTGACTGAAATTTAAGGCTAAATTATTATTGGCAGATCATTGGTTATCCATCAAGATCTAGTTTAGCACATTTAATATTTACCATAATTCATTATGGGTCGAAACTAAGCAATTGACCTCAGCCAAAATATGAGATTCTTCCAGAACTCCCAATAATGAGATGAGCATAATTGAAATCGGAGAAGCTGAGTAGCTGCATAAATGGGCCGAAGAGTGGCTGGAGAGATGATTGAAAAGGGGGGAAACAAAGAAAGGAGAGGGAAGTCTTTTAGTTGATAATATGTAGTGGATTATCCGGTGTAAGATTGAAGAGATAACAGTAGTAGAATCTGCCATTCTAAATAAAGATCGTATGTGCTGAAGCCTTAAACTTCATTTTATATATTTTATTACATTTGTTTGAGGAATGACGATTCTCATATTGTCCTTCCATTGTATCAGTGGGCTTAACCTCTGTACAACAATCCGCCAGATTTTTCTAATACGCTAGACAATCAACAGGGACAAACTGAGAAATGTGGAAAAGGGTGCTGTCTCCATTATCTGGAAGAGTCAACCTAAACATGCAATTGCCTAAATTCGCCTCCACATTATGAGGCCCAAAGAACTTTCTCACAAACTTCTGGGAGGACGCATTCATATGCAGGTGTCATGTATCTAACATGACGGAGGACCCCACCTTGATTTCATGGGCAGGGAGACATTTTCAGTCCATGAAGCATTTGTAATTGCTGATGGCATTGGTCAGGTACTTCCAAACCAGGAATAAGGTGCTCCAGATGGCTGCGCATGGTCTGCCGCAGCAGGGACTTCCAGGAAAAGGTATGTGTTAATAGAAAGTGAAGGGGTATACCCAGCGTGGCCTCATATGGCGAGAAATTGGTAGATGCATGAGTACCATTATTATATGCAAATTGGGCCAATAGAAGATCATCCGCTCAGGTATTCTATGATGCAGAAGCATAACATCAAAGATAATGTTTATACATCTGGGTAACCTGCTCCATTTGGCCGTTAGACTGGAAATGGTATGCAGTTGAGCGGCACAGCTTAATCTTTAAGGTAGCCAGGAGGTCAGTCCAAAAATTTGCCGTAAATTGAAGCCCTTGATTGATCACAATCTCCTGAGGCAAGCCGAAGATTGAGAACTCATGTTGCACAAAGAGTTGGACCATCTCCTCGGAGGTGATGGCTGACAAACAAGAGATAAAGAGTAAAAACTTGGTAAAGCGGTCCACAACCACCATAATTGCGGTAACTCATTGGAGCTAGGAAGTTCAAGAATGAAATTAACTGAAACCAAGGTCCACGTACCTTCCTCCTGCTGCATAGGATAGAGAAGACCATTCTTACCTGATCTATCCAATTTTGCCATTGCAAGTCACACAATTAGTGATCCATGCCAGGATATTCTTGGAGATACCTGGCCAGTTATATGTCCACTTTACAAAATCAAGGCAATTTTTATTTTTTAGGGTGGCCAAATGCTGAGGGGTCATGGTGAGCACAAATACTTTGTTGCAGAGTTAGGGCGTTACCCAAAGTCTTTAATTGAACTGAATTTTCCACTCCACCAATGAATAATGGGTCCGCTTATGCATCAGGAGTACTAGATGGTCCAACAGCTCCAGGCCCTCTAGGCAGGCCATTTGACCCACTGATACCCAAGAGCTAAGAGGCGCATCTGGGGCCTAATCTGCCACTAAAATTATGGGAGGAGCAATAGCTAAGATCTGGATTAGCGTAATTAATGTAGTTAGCTTCAGATCATCTGCCTCTGCCAGAATCAACGCAGGGTTTCAACTCAACAAATTAAGAAGGACATTCAAGGCACCTTTCACAAATGTGTATCTGAAGCTATAACTTCAGAGGTCGCAATACATCTGGTCCTGGTAATGCACCAGCTTATGAAGTTTCTGAAATACACAAGGGCCTGATGATCCATCTGCATGATCACCTCATGCCACGCGCCCTTAAAAAATACCGCTAGTAGGTAAGAAACCATGCCACGGCAGCTAACTCCTTATTATAAATGGTCCAGGCTTGTTTGGACAAAGCAAACATGGAAAAAAATAAGTGACTGGATGTTCCAACACATAATGCCTTTCAACAGTACTACCACCATGGCGACTAATAAGGCTTCAAATGCTATTATAAAAGGCTTGGTGGTCTCAGCGCGTTTGAGAACAAGAGGAGCCAAAAACACCTCTTTAATGGGCATCAAACGCCCATTGACATTTTTTTGTCCATTGGAACAGAACATTCTTTCCTGTCAAGAGATGCAGAGGCGCGTCTAGATGCAAGAGGGTAGGGGGAAATTTCTTCAAAAATATGATCAAACCCAAGAAGCTTCATAGCTGCTTCTAGGTCAGAGGAGTGGGCCACTCAAGAATTGCCTTGAGCTTGCTGGTGGAATGGCATACCCATCCTTCAGGACCATGTTACCCAAGAAGGTAGACTCCTCTCTGAAAAACTCGCACTTTAAGGGCTTTACATAAATTTACACCTTGTGCAACACAACCAGCACTGTCTCTAGGTCTTTCTCATGCTACTTGGGGTGGGGAAGGCATAAGAATATCATTGATGTACGCCTCCACACAGGTGAACTGATTGGCGCTGATAACGTTATTGACCATTTCCTGGAACATGGCTGAGGCGTTTTTTAAGCCAAAGAGCATAACGCCAGACTGAAAGATGCCTGTTTCAATATGTTCTGTCCAACCATTCATTATTTTATTTCATTTAGCATTGTATTTTGAACTTGGGTATCAATTCCTTGAGCATCAACACCAATGTCAATCTGTTAAATTAAGTTAGGTTGAATTAGATTGCCTACGCGCCCACGTTTTATATGTAGCTTATAGCTACCAAGGGTCAAATCCTTACCACCCTACCAGAAATATCTCCTGAATCACTGCCCATCGATTTATAAGGCTTTACTGCATTGTAAACCAAATCCCTTTTTATTATATTTTCTTCCTTGCCCCATCAATGTAAAAAATTTGTTAAGGGGGTCTTTCCCTAAAATCCAAGCCAACGATTTTACCAATTCCCAGAAAAACTATGCACTTCTTGGTACTCTCCTGTGTAGTTTATCAAAAGGGGAATGAAAATTGAAGGGGATCTTTTCTTTCAGTTAGCTGATTACAGCTGCTAAAATAAACCTTTAGCGATAGATTTTTCTGTTTATTATTTTAGGGTTACTGTCCACATACAGTTACCTTTAGTTTTATTAGAAAGTGTACTACCTGTGCAGTTGTACATCAATGCCAAAAAACTAATCACAACATTTGGTGCTCATTACAGGGGCCAATTTTGGTACCCTGTCTCTTGTTATATAAAAATATGTCTTACTTTGATTTCAATTGTCAGGGCGGCCTGCCATGTATCCTTTAGGATGAACCTGATTATGGAGAGGGTTCATCGAGTGCTAATCTCAAGGGCATATTTGCCAATTCATTCCAATTTGATGAAGAAACCCCTAAGTCTCCGCGCTGCATTAGTGACCTTGCTTTATCAATAAGTGGAGAAGTTACTTTTTCAAACCTCTGGCAGAAGCTAAATGATTCAAAATCCTAGTTTAATTCCAGGGGAAAGAGATTATGAATATAAATTCTCAGTTGGATAAGTATATCCAAAAGCAGGTTAAGGCTGAACAAAAAACCACAGCAAAACAGCAGCACTTTGCTGGTGTAGTGAAGCAACTCCGCCATGACCTTGAACTTGCTTCTTTCAAATGTAGACATGAACATAGTAAATATGATTCCACGGATTCTACGTCTGACGATTTTATGGAGGCAGTTGAGGCAAACTTGCCCCATGTATTGACTACTATAGCTCTAGCAACTGCTACTCCTAGCCTGCCATACCGCCAGCAGCTTCTGTTTGCTCTGGTCCGAAATACACCAATACTGATCACTCTATTGATTCCGCCCAAGCTTACCTGGTCAATCTTCCCAAATTTGATAGGCATGGAAAGACTATATCTCATACGTTTATTTGAGATTACCATGGTAAATACTAATAACCAGACCAATTTGCCATAATAATGAATTTACTTGTTATTGTAGTTAAGAGCAAGTATCGCAAAAATAACTGAAGCTGGTATGTCATACCTCAACGCCAATAACATTGATATTAATAAGTTTGGTGGACCGGAAATGATGAAAGAACGGAAAAACTACCTTCCTGGCTATTAATTTTTAACCCCAGCGATTAAGTTTAAGCCTTCATTGACGCTTTTACTATGAGGCTCAGGTTTTATATGAGGCCAAAGTTCTGAGTTGTTATGACGTTCAGATCACTTTCCGCCATGCCTGCAAGCCTCATAATGAATTGTATTGGGCCATTTTCCCCACCTTAAATGCTAATACTACCATTACTGAGATGGTAAATTAACTTTGTCACTGCGCCCTTACTTTTGGCGCCCCAAATATCAAACCATCCAAGAAGATATCAGGTATACATTTAATGACCTTGACCCTAGATAAGGATTTGCGAAAAGCTCTAACAGAGTAGAGCAGGGATTTTCTAAATTTGCCAAAAGTATGTAATCTAGCCAATAATTTAATTAGTATAGAACAATGGCTTGACAATGGCATGCTGAAGTAGAATACAAACAACGAGTTTGCTATGGCCCTGTGGCCACAAGAGTAAAATGACTTACTGGATTACCTAGTCAAGTGAAACTCTTGACGTTTATACACTTACTAACACTAATAATCACGCCAAATGAACTTATGTCAATATTAGTGTACACAACAAACTGGTGTGGGCAATCATAGACAATGGGACACTTATCAACGTTGTTTCAGCATTAATGAAGAAACTCAAGTATAATTCTAATAATGCCCATTGTAAGGACTATGGTACTGCGGGACCTAGCGCCACTATCTCCCTAAAAGCATATAGCTCTTCAATGCTAGGGTTTAGTACAAAGGTGTTGTCTGCTCCCACCATTTTTTTACCACATGATAAAATTGAGTTACTTATTGGTGACTCTTATGAAAAATAAGGGCTTAAGGCCAACTTTGGAGATATTACTTTGGAAGTAGTGGGACAAGTTCCATTATTTGTGCTGTAACTCCCCAGATGTTAAACTTATATGGGTGGGCACAGTTACTGAGCGTTCTATTGAATCCCATGAGGTTGCTGTGCTGATGACGGAAGAGGCTACAACAAGTTGCCCCTACTACTAAATTGATTCTATGAGTTCTACAGGTTTTTCATCAGGCCTGTATCTTATAATGGTAACAATGTGTATACTATGTCCTCACCACTGCAAAGCCAAATGAGGTTGAATCTCCTTACCCACTTGATGCCGCCTCTGTTAGTAAAGTGTCTATAACTCTCCAGTTCCCAGCGTGGCGGTGCTCAGTGCACAGGCCCAATGCCAGGGAACTAGCCGTTAGAATAAAATTAATTATTTCCCAGTGGAAGGTGCTGGAGTAATAATTAGATACGCACAGAAATTATAGAATTAACCAGCCAAAAGCGCCGCGGTGCACATGGGGAGAAGGGGCAGACGACACAGGTTGGAGGGTACCTGGGTGGACCAACGGTGCGCGAGGTGAGAATCAGATTGTGTTGAGAATGGCAAGGTTAACGGAGCGTGAGACCTCCTCTAAGAGGTTTACACACAGGATCGTTAAAAAAGCATAATGTTAAACAGTATAATGGGGTCAAGGTTTATTGGGAAGTTGACCAACAAGGACTAAAGGTCAGGGGAAAACATATTTAAGTTAGAATGGGGAAATAGGGTTCATGCCATAGTGGACCCAAGCACCAACTCACCAATAGGGCGATACTGCCATCTGAGTTGATGGAATAGGCCAAAACTGACTTCACTCGCATGATCAATTGAAGTTGGATTTGGCCTAATCGTTATTTCAAATAGTATGGGTTTCATAACCCCACTCCTTGACTAATTAATCAAACTGTCTGCATTCATGTAGTAAATTGTTCATTTTAATGCCTTATTTGACATCAAGTGCTGGGCATTTGACACCCCACTAATACCAACCTGGGCATATTTTGCCCTTACCCAGCGCTGGTCTAGGGTGTGCTTCAGGTCTGAGAGGCCCTGTAGCTTCACCTTTTGGGCCTTCAAGCGCCCAGCCTTATCTTTAAGGTTGGTCCTCACTATTATGTAATGTTCACATGACAGCCTCTCAACCTTCCTTTATTGTAAACGTTGAGTCTGTTGAAGAGATTACTATTGGATATCACAAAGGTGGATGAAGCACCTTAATTTTACCTCAGCAAATTTTGAAGTCCAATAGAATTCTACTACACGCTGGACAGAAGTGTACTATTAAACCAGGGCATCAGGACTTTATTTGGAACGGATATCACTTTACATATTCCTGAAGGTATAGACATAAAATCCTTCTGCCAATTCTACCAATCCAAAAAATCTATTCATTGCCTCAGGTGCTATTTATCCTCACTAGGAGAAATCAAGGTTTCTTTGGAAAACACCCAATATTACCCAGTGCACAACCAGAAGCATCAGATAATCACTTATGTTTATGTGATGCCTGGCCTAGCAGCCTCACCGTTCTAATTACATCTAGCCCCCACTCATTTCTGTGCTAGAGTGTTTGATCAAGTGGGGGAAAAGTTAAATATCTGTCTGACCAACCATTCAAATATTTTACTTCATTGAACTTTATATTTTAGACTAAGGTTTTGATTCCTCAGGCCTCAACCCCAGTTTCAATTCATTGATTTAAGTTATGGCGGATTACACTTCCCATGCGCACACGTTTTATATGTATCTGAATAGCTACCAAAAGTTAAATTCTTACCACCCCACAGAAATATCTCCCAAATCACTGACCGTCGATTGGCAAGGCTTTAAGGCGTCATAAATCAAATCCCTTTTTTATTATATTTTCTCCCTTTCCCCACCGGTGTAAACAATTGTTAAGGGGTTTTCCCCTAAAATCCAAGCCAATGATTTCTATCAATTTCCAGAATAACTATGTACTGTTTGGTACTCTACTGTTCAGCTTATTATGATGGGAATGGAAAACTTGAGGGGATCTTTTCTTTCACCTGGCTGATTACATCTGCTAAAATAAAATCCATTAGCAATATATTTTATCCATTTTTTTATCTTATAGTTACTGCCCTCATACAGTTCCCTTTAGTTTATTAGGAAGTATCCTGCCTGTGCAGTTGTATATTGATGCCCAAGCAATGATTACAACAATGCCCTTCTGGTACAAATCACCATAAGTCACTTTGGCCTTCTGTTATCCAGATTTGTTTAAACGCAATTTTAGATTGAGCTTTGAAAGCACCTAGGAATTTACAATCGCCTGACTAATTATCTGCTCAAGGGGAAGGGGATAATGTCATGAATGGTGATATTATTCAGATGTCCATAATCTAAGTAGGGGCACAACATTACATCAGAATTCAGAGCAAAAACTATGGGGAAGCAATATGAGAGGTTTGCTTGAACAATCAACCTTTTCAAGCAAATTGTCTAACCACACCACCAATACCTTGTCATCTTGCACCATGTAGGGATACAACGGACAGTTGATGTTTATCAAAGCCAACAAAAACTGAAAGCCAGGTCATACTGAGAATGCGGCAGAAGGCGGCTATTCTTTTCCAGATCAAATATATCCTGATATGATACCAACGCTGGGTAAAATCTGGTGGAATTCCCACAGGAGAAAGAATTGATGTAATGAAAATCATCCCCTGTTCCGTTGCAAGAGTATCAATAAAGGGGAAACTCCCCAGACAACTGGATGTTTGTGAAGGTTAGTATATTTGATTCCAGGTATATGTTAACCTGCTGAATAGGCCAACAACCTACCCTGAATAACAGGGAGAGCAGATCTGGCACCGCGGCAAACCAATCACAAAAACAGAACTGGTGCACCAAAAAAGTTACCAGGCACCTGATAAGTTAGTAGCTATTAGAGCTGAGGATGTGCACAACACTGACGCACCCACTTCCAGGCTTAAATCTAGATCCTGCGCGAGTTCAAGACTCATAAAGTTATCCGCAGCTCTTATATCCACAAGTGCCTCAATTGATCCTGTGTGTACCTAAACGTATTTCCAGAGGCAATAAAAATAGGCAAGATCCAGATTGTTGGAAATAGCATGGGACACCACTGTCTGAGTAGTAATAATTGCTGAGTCATCCAGGGAACTGGAATCTGGAGGGAGTTAGAACTTTCAGATGGAAAACCTTTTCAAATTCTTCGCATTGGGACTCTGACAACATGGGCACCAGGGGATTTAGAGATACCAGTTCCTTCATAAGAACTGCCTCATCAACTGGAGCTAGGGAAGGGGAAAGGGAAGCAACTGGATGGGGAGAGACTGGAGCATCCAATGGAACCAAGATACACACCTCAGAAGCCTTTCCAGAACAGGCTCGCTGGGCGAGAGACAGCAGCCACGCTGCCTAATTATTCAAGAATCCACCTAAAACTGCTTCGGAGGGATACCTTTTTGATGCACCTTTTATCCCACCCAACGCATGCTGAAGCATGGTGCTGATGGAGATGGCCACCACACCCATCTGATCCAATGAACCCAACTGAGTGTCCCAGGTGGAATGGTTGGCGAAAACTTGATCTAAGGCAGCACATATTACCACGATCAAAATTCCCAATGGAATCCCAACCCCAGGAGCATGACCTTGTGTTGGAATTTCTGTTACCCACATTATCCATCCCAATGACAAATTAAGTATTTCAAAGATTGGTATTACAATCTAATTAACGGTGATGATTGCTGACTAAATCATTAGTAAAATATAATCAATGGATGGGATCCAATGATTTTTTTAATAATACGTTGGGGATAATCCCCAACAATATTGAGTAGGTGATTTGATGTGGTATTATCAACCTTTAGTCAGATTACTATGATGAATTGTTCCAATTTAATGATTGAGGCGTTTGTCATAACTACCAAAGCGCTTTTAATGCTTGTATTTTAAAAATAGTAGGCGTCATCAGGTAACACGGCACTAATAAATTGGTGCCTGGCTCCTGACACTAATATATGATTGCCAAACATTGAGAATCATGCTACTGGAGAACAATTAAGGCAAAGAAACCCTCCAGTATTCAGAAGCTAATTTTAAGGGTCAAAACCTTCTGTAGCATAATTAGTCTCCAATGAGTAGCTGAAAAGCTGTGCGCCTGTTGCTTTATAAAAACCCCAATTTTTTCATAATAAAGCAGATCTTAATTAGATAAAAACTTAATTGTCTATACATTAGTTGTATAGCTTACTCTTAAGACAAGAGTGCAAGGATTACATATCCTTAGGCTGTTTGTTATTGGGTCTCCGCTTGGCTCTGCATGAAGAGAATAGGGAAAAGTTACCTACCAGTTCAAAGATAACTTCAAGAAGAAGAAGCGCATGTTTATCATTGGATTTTATACTCAACGTGGTTGTTGGACATTTGCCCTCTCAGCTACAAAATTAAGAATATTTTGGGAAAAATAGGCTGAAATGGGGAAATGTCAGCCATTTATGAGTTTCCAATTCTCTTATGATCAAATTTGATAATAATGAAATATCCAGCAAAAAGGCCCTGGTCAATTCTCGGTGGAATCTAATTAATTATGGCACTAAATCTGCTAATATATTTCAGCCAAATCCTATGAGTTTGGGCTGTCGGATTGCCCCAAACTCTTGGCTGAATCTAATAAGACCATCTGAGGCTCCTCCTCCAGCCTCAGCAAATTTGGTACAGGCCATGCCGCGGATACCAGCCCCTTTTATAGGGGTGAGGGGGCCCAACTAAGCGCAAGAATTTACTCCTCCAGTGAATGGGTAAAGTATATTAAAATTTTACCTCACAGCTCTCGCCTGCCTATCATTGGGCTCCCTCAGTTGCTTCCCAAAGTGAAGTAAGTTTAACACGACCCAATAGGTCCGCTTTTCATATTTCTTAATTTGGAATGCGCCAAGCAATCCAAACCTCGAGTCTCATTACATTAAATATGAAGTATCAATTTATTAAAAGGGGTCTTTTTTGCTTTCCCCGCGCTAGTAATAAACCCATAAAAGCCCAATTTTTTTAGAATTTATTTTATATAATATATAATACATTGCAGGATCCAGCTGCATATAGCACCGGCGAGCATAAACCTTGCTGGATTCCTACAGTGGTCTTAGGAGCACTCAACTTAAATATTAGTTTTGGTGCTATATTGCCCCCAGTTTATTCAGTCAATTAAATCAACGTAATTTGTCAAGAATCTATGCAATTAAATAAGGGAGCAGAGCTAAAATCTCCAAAGAGTCAATATCCATTAAAATAAAAATTGTTGTTCACTCCAGGGGGTAGTTGAGCTGTCAAAAGCCAATTTTAATCAATAATGTCTTATAAGAATGAATTTCAGAAGCTCTGGATGGATATGAGACCATTAATAAAAATGTGCTTATCTTGGCACATCAAGATTATATCAATACCTTGGAAAAGCTCATAACCAAAGAAGAAGAAGTGATTAAACAAGTCAGGAACATGAATAATGATCTTTGAGGAAAAGTTGCCGCTTTAAAGAGGGAAGAGGGTGAACTCATTAAGAGAATTGTATTCTAAAAAAACTAAATGTTAAGTGGACAGAGAATGCATATGATGTGTTCATGATGATATGGCAAAAATGATGAAGCATATTGGGGAGTGAGAAATCACAAATGTGATTGTGCGCAACTTAAAGTGAATGAAGCCAATGATATTACCTGCAAAAATACAGTCATGAAGACACCCCTACCCAAAATATGTCTAAATTGTTTGCTGGCATGTCAGAAATAACTCCCAAAGCCACATCTATGGTTAATCAAGTCGTTGGGCAGAAATCTCCTGTCAGTGGAGCGACCAACGAGTTTTGGAATACACCAAAATTTCCCACCTTTCTCCATGAAAACACCCCAGAGATTTTTTGTCTCTTTAAGATAGTATTGTTTGGCTATGCGGAATGCCAAAAAGTGATGTCTGTAATGAACTGTCTCAGTACCAATTGCTAGAATCTGGTGCTACCTCACCTTAATGGAGATAACTGGTCATACGCTGAAGCAAAAGAAGCGATTATGTTGGAGTTTGGAAGCCCAACTAGAATATCCAATTGCAAGCAAGAATTTATGAGTATACAATTTCTAAAGGATAAGACCCTAGCCAAAATATCGCCAACCATTTTTATCAAGAGTCCCAGATCTTGGCGGGGGAAAAGTGCTTACTGACTTCAATGTGCGCATAGCCATGCAGGTGGCACTTCAGCCCTACTGTGAGCTGCATTGGATCATGGCAGCGGCACTAGTAACTCAAACCATGACCTCACAGATGGTGGACCATCTGAAGATGCTTGGAGCGACTTTTGAAGCTCCCAACAAAACTTTTAAAGTAATCCAGACAAAGGCTCAGATCATTATTAAATTTGTGGAACCCATATAGGAGCCTGAGAGTCAAATTGTAATGGTGAATAAACCTGAGGGTCAAAACATGTGGACAAAACATCAATTTTCTGTTTCCAATGTGGGAAACCTGGCCATGTAATTGCCCAGTGTTGGGACAAGAAGCTGAAGGATCAAGCTAATCTCGTTCAGACAAAGTAAAAGGAAATTAGTTCAGAGTTGGGAAAAGGACCAGCGGTCTAGAAAAAAGACGATCTAGTACTACTGTTAAACCTGTCCCGCCTGATATAATAAACAATGTATTAATATCTTTGATCTATTTGTGGAAGACAACGCGCCTGATCCTCTTTATCAGGTGGTCATTTTGGATGTCAACGAAATTACCTGAGCTAAAGTGAAGGGGATTGACCCCAAAATCGTTAAAGAGGTTGCTCAACGATATGCACAACAGTTAGCGGAGAAACCAGATCCATTAAAGGCCCTGAAGATTTAGATAAAACGAAGTTGGATGAGGCGAAAGTTTCCTTACCTATAAGCGCAATCAAGATCTCTCCCTGATTTACCCACTCAAATAATACCCACTCTTGATTTAGTGAATATTGCCGCTATCCACTCTGTAAATACCTTATTACATAACTCAGAGTGTACCTATGCAGATATTCTAGTCAATTGAATAAGAGTATAAGCAATAATTGATAGTGGAGCGCCTATCAACATCATTTTAACTATATTAATAATACAAATGAAAATTTCGCCGGATTCAGAGCATCAAAAAGAGCATGGAACTGCCGGATTTGATATCACCATATCATTTGGAGCCTATAGTGCACTACCACTTCAGTTCAGATTGCTGGTGGTATCAGCTCCCACTATAGTGCTGGCCAATCCAAATTATGATATACTCATTGGGACAGAGTTCCTGAGGAAGTATGGGGTGAAATGTGACTTTGAAGAAAACACTCTGTCAATATTGGGGCAGATGCTGCACTTGGTGTATCATCAGAAAGGAGAGACCCTGCTGACCAAAAGAAATAGTTTTGTTAACCTGATGTACAACAACGGTATTATACCCATTCAGTATAAATTACTTGGATGGAAATGGAAAGGGATGTCAATGGAAATAATGGAGAATTGCGGAATACCTATAAGGCTAATTGCAATGAGCACTATTCCACTGGGAACTCAAATTATAGTTAACACAAGTTTAGCAATCTATCTCCTGGACAGCTATATGGAGAAGTCATCAGCCCATGGAGGAAATCGAGGAAAGAGCTATGGGTGGCACCAGAATCACTAGGACAGGGCATGGAGAAATAAGAGTTCTCCTAGCCAATCTGGGAGAGGAACCAATGAATTTTGAAAATAAGTAAATCATCACGTTTCTGCATCTGATCCCGTTGGTGGAACTTAGTGAATTTCGCAAATTTGGGTCATTACCTGAAATGAGATTGCTAGCAGAAACTACTGGAAGTGTCAAAGTTTTAGTGGATCAATAGCAGCTGGCTGATTTATCTGAAAAGCAGCAAGAAGATGTGCTTCAATTATTCGAAAAATATTGGGAGATAATCGCTCAAGATGACCACAACTTAAGATGTGCAAAAAATGTAATTTACAAAAGTTGATACTGGGGAATATTCACCAATAAGAATGAGACCTGTCCGTATGTCAAGAGCTGCTGAAGCTGAGGTCAGCTAAGAAATCAGCTAGATGGTAGAGCATGGGCTCCTTATTCCATCGTCAAGTCCTTGGGTGAGTCCAATCTACTTGTGAAAAAGAAGGATGGATCAAATAAAGTAGTGATCAATTATTGCCAATTGCATAAAATCACCAAGAAAGACTCCTATCCACTGCCAAAAATCAACAATATGCTTGATAGTTTGGGGGAAGAAAAATGCTTTTTAGGCTATGGATCAGATTTTGGGGAAGTGGAAAATAGATTTTCCAAAGGAAGATCAGGAAAAATATGATATAATTACTGCATAAGGGTTGTATCAGCCGACCAGAATGCCCCAAGGATTATGCAACGCGCTAGCAATATTGCAATGGCCATGGATTCAATACTCAGTGATGTGAAGTTATCCTGTGTTCTGGTATATTTAGCCAATATCAACATCTTCATAAGGAGCTTTACATACCACTTAGAGCATTAAGAGGAAGTATTTAAGAGGTTGGAAATGGCTAATCTGAAAATAATGCCAAGAAAAATGTTATTATATAAAAAGGAGCTCAAATACTTAGGGTTTGTAACGAACTCTGGCAGATTACAGCAACAACTGATGAAGATAGAAGCTATCAAACAGATGTCAATCCCAAAAAGTGTTAAGAATTTTCAAGTCTTTCTAGGGATGGTCAGATACCATCACTGTTATAATTATCAGCGGAACTGTTAAGATCCGCCATAAGAGTCGCACAGTTTGATCCCACTGAGCAATGGATGGGTGATGTGGGAATTGTCAGCCTTCCAAACACACTTGAAAATATAATATAAATATGGAGCAAAGGCCCTGATGACACTTTTATTTATTTATTAAATAAAGCGGATTTTCGCTGTTCCACTAGCTCTTTCAACTACTAACAACCTCTTTTTCTCAATCGCCTGATCTCGCTTATATATTATCAACTTTAGAAAATATTGCTCTCAATGCTTAGCTTATTCAATCCGCTAGATTCCCATTGGCTCCAACTGATTCTGGTGATTTTTAATTCTCTATCGCCTTAGTTGAGGCGATCTAAATGCTATTCATCAAATGTAGCCATCGCCTTATTAGTAGGTGATCTGCTAATGATCCGCTGTGTCCCAATATTGCCTTACTTCAAGGCGCTCTAATAATCATATTAATATAACCTATCAGTGGATTCCATCCAATCCACCATATCTCTTAAGGGCTTATTGTCAAGTCATATCAGGATCTTGACAATCAACAATTCATCAAAGATTTTATTGGAATTGCTGAGCCATTATTCCACCTACTAAAGGATCTTAAAAAAGGATTCATGTGGAATGGTAAGACCTAGAAATAATTTATAAGCTCCAAAACTATCTCATGAGTAGCCCTGTGTTGAAGTACCCAAATTTTAATTGGTAAATTTATAATCCAAACAATTGCCTTGTTAACGGCAATTGGTGCCATTCTAAGTCAAGTGAATGACAACAGGGAAGAACTTCCAGTAGCCTAAATGAGTGGAACCCTGATTCTAGCTGAAAAAAACTTTACCATTACAGAGCGAGATTCCTGGCAGTAATCTACACCTGCAACAAATCTTGATTATACATACATGGGATGCTTTTTAAAGTCATAACCAACCATTTGTACCTGCACTGGCTTCACAACCTGAAGGAACCAGAGGGCCAACTGGAACGTTGGGCTTTCAAAAGCTGAAAGTATATAAATTCAAAAATTATACAAAGAGCAGGAGAGGCGCATCAGAATGCTGATGGACTGTCATGATTGCCAGTTGTTTAACTTGTATATCATCAGGCTGATGAGATATTTCAGCAGATAATCGAAGGCAATATTGGGGATGAACCCCAATAAATTCAGAGTGTGCAAAGAAAAGCGATGGAGGACACTGAATGAAGATTGATCAGCTATACAAAACAACTAACAGAGAACGGTTTTTATTTCCTAAACTGTCGAAATGAGCAGATATCATCAAATTTGCACACAAAGTAGTTGGACATGTTGGTCTAAGGAAAACTATTGATCATATTTGTCAGTATTACTACTGGGAATCAATTAATTATGATGTCACGGATTATCTAACCTGTTGTGTGGCATTCCAACTCCATAAGATGCGCAATAATGTCGTGGGATATTGGCTAGTACGCCCTGGTTTTGAATGACACATGGTGTCCATAGATGTTATGGGACCGTTGAGTGTCAGTACTAAGGGGAGTAAAGTACATAATCGTCATGATAGACCATCTAACCATATGAGTCAAAAGAAAGCCCTTGAGCAGAGTGGATGCAATGAGCATGGCGAAGTTCAATTTTGGACCAAGTGGTCTATTGGCACGGATGCCCTCAAGCTATAATAGTAACAATGGGACTAACTTTAAATCTTATAATTTCCCAGGCTAAACGAACTAATGGGAATACAAGGAGTTGTGTACATTCCCTACTGCCCAGAAATGAATGAGATGGCAGAGAGAGTAAATGCAATTCTAGCTGCAACATTAAGAAAATTGATCGTGGGGAAAACTTCCACTTGGAGAGCCTATCTGAGTTTGGTCAAATTCACCTACAATATCAGCTACTATTCAGTGACAGGAAAATATCATTTGAACTTCTATATGGGCAAAGGGCTGCATAGCCACCAATCTTGTATTCCGCTGTTAAACCAGCTTTGGGAATGAGTGCTGAACAATATCTATCCCAGATGGCTAATATTATGATTGAATTACAATCTCAGGCATTCAATACAACGCCAAAGAGGAGAATCAATGCAAAGAAAGTGGATGACAAGAATCGGCAGCCATTGAAAGTATACCATGTGAGAGATAGGCTAACCTATTGTAACACTCGTGGGTTCAGGAGAAAAAACAAGTTGGATGCCCTATGGTGGTGTCAGGATTACTACCCAAATCAACGATTTGTGTGTATTAAATTAAAGGAATCAAACCTAATTGATGAAATAGATGAAAATGTCATTGGGGATAATCCCTGACTAAATTTGAGATCTTCCAATATTAAGGTTTAGCCCTGACTTGTGCAATTGATTATCACTCAACCAAAATCTCTTATTGGGGTTCAAACCTGAGCTATGTGGCAATTGAATCCTGTTTGACAGTCGTGACCATATTACCACAGAATCCTCAATTGGTAAAGAGTATAGATTTTGGCTCAGAAACGCTTGTATATTTACCAAGAAAACTCCCTGATCTCCCATATAATCATGTTTCTAAGAAAATATACTTTACTCTCTTTCCCATCATTAATTTGACTTGCATCTAATCCATTTAGGGACAAAAATATGATTAGGATTTGCCATTCAAGGATTTTTATTGAGTGAAGACTTTTTGGCCAAGAAAATTAAAAACTTATAATCCAACACCCAGTAATTTTGGGTATCCTGTCCCTACAAATAAAGGCTGAGTGATTTAACATCTCCTCTGTCCTGAAAAACTGGTGCTCCTTGCCTAATATACCCCTGAGTTCATGGTGAAACTATTATTACAATGAACAATAACGATTTGGCGTCAGATCCCTCTTTGGATCATGAACGCCTTAAACTCTTGGCAAATTTACCCGCTGTTATATGTGGGTTAGAGCAAAGAATGCTTGTCAGGATTCAAGAGAAAAATTGTCTCGAATTCCCAGCTTTTGAATCTGGCCATACCAAATTGGTCGTCAATTCCAGTCAAGACAAAACTTTTCTGGATCAACCTTACCTAGTACTGAGTCAAGTGGAGCGGGCTTTCCACCTTCTCAGTCAGTTGAGCGATGATATCCATTGAGGAAGCCCTCAAGGAGGCCTTTCTGGAAGGTTAGTAAAGATCCTGATTGGATGAGGCTCCGAAGATCCCAAAGGCATCAAGTCCCCATGCACCCTATAAGTATTTAAGCATTTTGAATTAATAATATATTTGGTAAACTAACCTTGATTTTTCCATTTCCTTTTCAGTGCTCACTTCCAAATTACCAGCTTTGAGCCACTGCGAACCCTGGCGCCAGTCAAAAGAACTGTAGCGCCGACAAAGTGGTGCTCACTACAGGGGGCTCCAAGCTGACCCAGTGAAAACGTCGATCACAAAATGGAAACCAACAGCAACCCTGAAGACCAAATGACTGGTCAATCAAGGAGTGTTTCTTGATGGGTTAGTTCTTCCCAATATGCAACACTCCCCTTGCAGCTGGAAAGGCTAGAGTTCCACGCCGCCTTCCAATTCTCGCTGCCCTCTTTAGATGGGGGCTAATATCAACTTCAGCTTAAACACTCCCACAATGTCATCAAACAACTAATCCTTGGCATCTAAACTGAGGGTGTCCGGTCTAGCTGCTCCCGCGCTTCCACCGTGCCATCCACAATGCAAGACCTATACTCCTCAGCCGCATTACCTGCTGGGGAGCTTACCTTGGGACCCAATCACTATCTTTGTAATTTTGTTCATCCCACAATTCATCACCTCCTCCAGCTAGTAGGATTACACCGTCAGGAGGTCTCCTGGCACCTAGGGCTCACCCAAAATTTACATTCATATATGGTTGACTTCTACGACGCAGCCTCCTCCTTCATGCATGACAATCGTGAAGCTATCCTCGATAACCGTTGACTAATCAACGAAATCTGTGACCAACTGGTGGTAATAGATAGCAGCATCTCTGGCTACCTCGAGGAGCAGTTTTGCCAAAATGCTCAGCAGTTTGAAGTGACATGGACCCAACAATTGCAACAAGCTGAAGAATTGCTACAATTCCTACAGCAGCGCTACTGAGAGCTGGCCTCTCATGACTACTCCCCCGCGGCTGCTGGACCAGAAGGGCCTAGGGGGCCAGAAGGTCCTGAGGGGCGTCAGGGGCCAGCAGGACCCAAAGGACCTTATGGGCCTCAAGGGCCTTCCAGCCCCCCACCTCGGGCGAACCTGAAGACCCTTGGCAAAAGGATATAATAAACCGCTCTGGCCGCCCTGTGGGACCAGATCCAACAAGTGGCCTTGGGATGCAAGCTACGAACAGACGGTGTTCCCCTCAACCCCAGGGTCTCCATCAAAGCACTATCAGATGAGATGGATAACCTAAGTGCTTTCATGAGGCTCACTGATGCTCGCATCTCCTGACTTGGAATGACATGTCGTGGGTTTGAAAACCAGTTGGCCACCATTGAAAACCAGCTCCAACTACAGAACGCCAAAATTCAGTCCTTAAAGGAGCAGGTTGCCAGCAAGGCGTCCGCTTCCACCCTTAGTCAAAACTGGGAATATATCCAAGAAGACTTAGAAGGTTTGCGGAGGTGGCTAGATCAATGGGCTCCTCAAGAGTATGCAGAAATGGAGATCTTGGAGCCGACGCCTATCCCAGGTGTTAACACCCTCTCTACTCCTATTGTCGCTAACTTTAAACCTAGCTTCAAGGAGAAGTTCACCCCCAGATGGGAGATCATCGCATCCTTCTTGTATGCCTATGAGAGTTCTATGGAGGAGGCCACCACCAGCAAAAGGTGAAGCACATCCACTCATGCCTAGACAGCACTGCCCGGTAAATTATGACTCCCCATCTTAAGGAGTGTAACACCTGGGAATAAGTCCGCACCACCCTGATCCAAGAGTTCGGCAGCAACCAAACCTTGGCCAACCAGAAGCAAGCATTCATGGGCATTCGACTTAACAAAGGAGAAAACCCTATGGAGTTTGCTAACTGGTTCTACGCTCAGGCTCAACCTTTGGTTACAACAAGATGCATCACTCTGGACGACGCCATTACCACCGTCATCTTCACCCTGAGGTCCTATCCTGAGGTCCAGATGCACATGATTGGGCAGAAGAATGGGTTCAATTGTATCAGAGAGATCAAGGAGGCCCTCAACGAGATCCCTGCCACAATCCTGAACTCTAAGACTGCACCCGCAGGCCCCTCTAACCGCCCTAGGGTTCATTTAGTCGAGAATCAGAAAACCCCCATCCGTGGTGCACCTATTGCAATGGCTTTAGGAATAGCGCAAAAACTTGTTGAAAACGTCTAGCTGAAGAGGCCGGAAAAGGGCATTCAGCATGAAGGACGAGGTGCTCCATGCTGACACCCCTGTCTAGCCTAAAGTAACCCCTACACACAAACCAGAAGCCATTAACTCCGAAGAAGTAGCTGCAGTATCTAATGACAATAAAGACATTGATACTGCTTACTTTTCTTCTGATGATTCTCCTATGTTCCTTACGTTGCCACCTCAGTTTGGAAGTTTGATCACCCGAGTCGCTGTCTGGGTCCACAAGATTCCAGTTTACGCCATAGTTGACAGTGGCTCCCCCGTGAACATTATCTCTTCCAAGCTGATGAAACGCATCAAGGTTGCCCCCAACATGCTGCACTACATGGAGTATGGCACGGCTGGCCCTCAGTGCACCCAATCTATAGGAGCCTATTACTCTCTACCAATTCAGTTTGGGAAGCTTGCTTTGGATACAACCGCCATCACTTTGGATAACACCAGCTATGATCTACTCCTCAGAACCCAGTTTCTTTGAGACTATTTGGCTGTTATCCACTACGACGGTGGTTTCCTCTCCATTCTAGGACACTGAGTCCATCTGGTTTTTGAAGCTGCCCATGACTCTAGGGCAGATGTCAAGGCCCGAGCCTGCCTACTAGAGACTGAAGGATGAATCAATCAGCTTGAGTACCACGTCTGGGGCTCTCAAGTCCGGCTGCCCCCTCCTGCTGTGGATAGATCTGAGGGGATGCCGGTTTACTTGCCCCAGGCACTACCGTGCCCCCAAAATCCCAGGTCGTTGTCAACACCCAGGTCTATGTCAACATTCCCTCAGGGTATTTACTGGAGGTCCGAGGTCTGGATAACCCATCTCCCAAGGAAGTGCTGACCTGCCCCAGAATCCTTGAGCCAGCGTATGCCAGATTGATATCAGTGTTGCTAGCCAACCTGACTGATAAACCAAAAGTTTTAGGACCTAACCAACCTGCCGCTTACATTCACCTGTTACTGATGGGGGCTGTTGCGACATCTGAAGCTTTGGGGAATTGAGGGACCTTGGCTTGGAGTCACCATCCTTGGTTAACTTGGTCAACGCTAACATAGGAAAGGACCTCTCTGATGAACAGCGACTTAAGGTCCAGGAGCTCCTGGAGGAATACTCGGATCTATTCTCCACTTTGACCTACAATTTTAGAAGGATGAACGGAGTCCTCCACCATGTAGAAACTGGGGATGCCCCCCATTTCAGTCCCGGCCTTACTGCAAGAGCAAGGTCAAAGAGGCCCAGGTCACGGTAGAACTCAAAAAGCTGCTTGACGCGGGGCTCAAGGTTCCCTCGCATAGCCCTTGGTCCTCCCTGCTGTTGCTGGTACAAAAGAAGGATGGCAAGCACTGGGTGGTGATAGATTATCAATGACTCAACTTCATCACCAAGAAGGACAGCTATCCTCTGCCCTGTATCAACGACTCGCTCTGACTGCTTGCAGGTTCCAAATACTTCTCGGCCGTGGACCTCACCAGCAGGTACTGACAGGTCAAGCTCGGTCCCAAAGACCAAGCCAAGTATGCTCTAATCGCCCACAAAGGGCTGTTCGAGCCTACCCAGATGCCCCAAGGCCTCTGCAACGACCCAGCCACGTTCCAGTGCGCCATGGATGGGATCCTGGGGGACCTGAAGCTCTCCTGTTTCATGGGTACCTGGATGACATCACTGTTTTCTTGCAAACTTTTAATGGACATGTCAACCACTTTAAGGAAGTCTTTAAGCATCTCCGGAAGGCCTCCATCAAGCTCAAGCTCTCAAAGTGCTCCTTCTTCCATCCTGATCTAGAATTCCTAGTTCATAGGGTCTCCAAACATGGCATTCAACCTATCCCCAATAAGGTCGATGCTATAGAAAAGATGTCGCGCCCCCAAAGCATATGAGATATTCAAGTCTTTCTAGGTATGGTGGGCTAATACTGTCAGTTCATCCCTCCGTTTGCCAACCTTGCCGAGTCATTGTTATACCTTCTCCAAAAAAAATGTCCCATTTGAATGGCGACCTGAGCAGGAACAGGCCTTCAACGCTCTACATATGGCTTTATGTACTAAACCTGTTCTAGTTCATCCCCATTTTGACAAGCCTTTCTTACTGTTCACCGATGCAGTAACGTCACTGTGGGGGCTATCCTGGCTCAGCACAATGAGAACCAGGTCGACCATCCCATAGCTTATTTTAGCAAGACCCTAAGCAAGGCTGAGCGAAACTACAGCGTCAACGAGAGGGAATGCCTAGTTGTTCTTTTAGCCATCAAGAATTTTTGGCCCTACCTCTACGGCACCCAGTTTACTATCATTACTGACCATTCTTCTCTTCGCTGGCTGCAGCAAATGAAAGACCTGGATGGACTGCTGGCCAGGTGGGCCCTACGACTGCAAAACTACGACTTCACCATCATCCATTGCAAGGTGCTATTCACTAGAACGCTGACGGACTCTCCAGGATGCTGGTATTAGCAGTCCTGACCCCGGAGGAGGATCAGCTCTATGACTTAATAGGGCAGCCTGAACGTTGAGAGCTGGGATCCCCTCAGGTCCAAACTGAACTCCACCGGATGACTCAAGATACCCAGGTTAAGGACGGGTTACTCTACAAGAGAGTCAACAAGTAGTGGCTTCCCTACATCCGACCCTCCTCTTGCACTGATGTCATCCTGGAAGGCCACACTACTGTTGGGCATGGTGCGGTCAAGAAGACCTATGAGTGGCTGAAGTCACACTGCTACTGGGACCAAATGGTCAAAACCATCCAAGAGGTCCTGGAAGCCTGCATGACCTGCCAATCTCAAGACTGGGCCAACCCTCGCTATCAGCACTCCATCGTTGCACCAACCAAGCCCTTCAATGTCATCAGTATCGACGTGGTGGGTCCCCTCCCCACTGGTCTACATGGTCACAAGTATATCATTCTTGCCATAGACCATCTGACTAAGTGGGCCGAGGCAATCTCAGTTCCTGCAGCCACAGCTAAGGCTACCGCCTTGTTCCTTGTTCACTCCATTTTCACCCAGCATGGGTGCCCCCAGACCTTGCTCTCGGACAATGCTTTGAACTTCACCTCCCAGGTAGTACAGGAGCTAACTTCACTATTTGGAGCCACCCAGAGTTTCGCTACTCCCTACCACCCTTCTACTAATGGGCAGTAGAAAGGGCTAATAGAACTCTTGTCTCCATCCTGCGAAAGTTGGCCGCCTCAGATCCTGCCCGCTGGAACCATTATTTGCCCAGCGCCCTGCTTGCATACTGAGTGAGCTACCACCGTGTTATCATAAGTGTCCCCATTTGAAGCCCTGTATGGGCGGACCCCATGAATACCCAGTAGCGTCCAGCCCCTGTTCAAAGCCTCCACTCCTGAGAACGCCAATTTAAATATGAGGGCCCTTGCCGATGAAATTGTCCAGCTCCAAGCCCAAGACACTCAAGCCATTGTTATCACCACTGGAAGAGAGACATCCTGATCAAATCTTGGATGACCCTCCTTACAAGAATTTCAACAAGGTGACCTCGTTCTCTTTTATCATCATTGACCTGGAGGTCATCAGAACAAGCTCAACGTACTGTGGTCTGGGCCCTACAAAGTGATACACAAGGTGAAGTCCGAATACTCCATTGCTGATACCAAGAAAGGGACTGTTGTAAACTGAGTGCATGGTCAGTTCCTCCAGACGTACTTCCCCCTCCAACAGGATCTTGAAGGGGGCCTTGTCAGGATTCGAGAGAAAAATCAACTCAAATTCTGTCTTCTAAATCTGGCCATACTGAATCAGTCATCGATTCCAGCCAAGACAAAACTTTTTCTGGATTACCCTTACCTAGTACTGAGTCACGTGGAGCGGGCTTTCCACCTTCTCAGTCAGGTGAGCGACGATATCCATTGAGGACGCCCTTGAGGAGGCCTTTCTGGAAGGTTAATAAAGATCCTGATTGGATGAGGCTCTGAAGATCCCAAAGGCATTGAGTCCCAACGCACCCTATAATATCAAAGCATTTTGATTTAATAAAATATTTGGTAAACTAACCTTTATTTTACGTTTCCTCTTCAGTGCTCATTTCTAATTTTCCAGTTTCAAGCCACCGCAAACCCCGGTGCCAGTCAAAAGTACTGTAGCGCTGACAGTGGCATTGAACCATTGTGTGGCTGGTCTGGTAGCAGAACTTGCACACTTGTTTGGCATCCTCCTGTTTGACATATACTACCCTATCAAGGCTGGGCAGGTGGATGAAACTGGGCAGAGCAATTTTGTTTGGTTTCATCCAGGGTGACAGTTCATACAGCACTTCCACTGTCTGAGGGCAGAGGCACTTTGTGATGTAATTGCCACCAGCTTGTTGGAATTCTCGTACTTCCCCATAGTATGACAATTCAGTCCAGATTGCTTCATGCACCCATTCCCATTTATGATCAGTGGGGAGATTCTGAAAGGTAACCCACCTTGCAGTTTGGTTAGCATATCTTTTCAGTTTTATTCACAGATAAATCCCCTTGTGTTTGATGCTGATTTCAAGGATTTTCTTGTGGTCCAACTCCCCTGAGATTGCTATATCTATATAGCCCCATTTTCTACCCAGTGGTAATCAAAGTTCCCTCCAGCTAGAAGTAGTTGAGTTCCTGATAAATTGACATTATCAGGTCAGACCATTCCTCCTCCTCTACTAGCTGCAGGTGGATTTGGATAGCATCTTTTAGGTATGATTTTGGTGCCTAGCGATCTGGAAAGCCCCCATTGATAAATTTATGTATGTACTTGATGTGGCTCCCTGCTCCATTTCAGGTGTTGTCTTCTGTATGTGCTGCTGCGGCGCTGTAAGATTTGGTTTTTGCACTTGGTTTGGGTACTTTGGTGGGGGTCTTTCCTTCAAAATCCAACTTACCAATTTGTTGAGGCTGAAGCCCCAGTTGAGGAATGCTTTGATCTGGTAGATGCTGATATCTCAGCGGTTGATACTTCTAGCCATTTGCACTCTGATCTCTAGGCTCTGCCACTCTAGAGCATCCAATGGTGATAACCCCAGTCAGTACCACTTGAGGGCAGATTCTGGGCTGCACATTGGGTGGAGGTATTGTTGAAGGACCTCCAGCGTAATTGAGCTACGCTGGCACCAGTCCCTTACTGTGACACTATTCCAGCCCCCATTTGTAAATACTCATGCTATGTCTGCCAGAACATCAACTTCACTCCATTGGAATGCTTCTGAGGGGGTGAAGCCTTTGGCGGCATATGGGGCCGCTAGCATTGGTTCTGGAAAGAATTGCTTCCAATCCTGGATAGTTTTGATGTGGATCCTCGCTTTGAGCCATTCTCAGCCTAAGTCTGGGGTCATGACCCCTTTAATCGCTGTTGCTGCCTGTGGTGAAATCTCATCTTCCATCCACAGTTGAGCTGATTGGGGGATGAACCCCGCTGCATCCCAGTCTGCAGCTTCAGCAATTGTTGCAGCGTCATGCCAGATTTTCCAATTTTCAATTGGGAATGGTCAGCCTCTAAAAGTTTCATGAATTGGTTTAGTCACCCCCAGCTCTGCCCATTCGCACACTAGGTCCCTACTGGCCCCCGCTCAGAGCCAGTATTTCATCTCCATTGGTGTGAATCTGTTGGAGGACCAGTTGATGGCCTCTTCTGGTGACCAATCCTGAAAGGGTCCCCATTTCACTGCCTTTTTCTTTTTCCAGCCCGCTTTCATCAGGTCTGATGCAGTAGCTGGTGGAATTCAGGTATATGACCAGTGTAAGGCCTCAGTGGCCTTAACCCAGCCATGATCTACAGTAGTGCCTCCTCTGGGAAGAAAGTAATGTTATACCATTCCAGTGCCATGTCCACTGGAATGGAGTGTTGGGCCCATTCAAGGGCTGTAGAGGTGTTCAGGAATTGTTTTGCATACTTGGCTAAATCTGTTGGGTTGAGGCCTGAGCTCCCAATAGCTTGGGTGTATCATGCTGTAATGCCTGCCTTGTTGTACTCAATTGCATTTAATAGGTTGATGCCAGCCTCCATCCAGACTTTTGCATCTTCCAGTTTTAAAAACTTTGCAGATTGAGGCCTCTATCATCTTGTAATCCACAGGGATCTTCATCCATTCCAGGGCATCTTCAGTTTAAGCTCAAGACGCCTTAAATTGTACTGCCATGTCAATTGAGATTTGGGTGTCATATCAGCGTTTGGCTGCTTCAGTGGAAAATTTGTGGTCTCACCATATAGCTGTGATGGCTGGCTTGATACCTTTAGAGACCCACTGAGTCACCGTAGAGTATGGAAACTGGAGGGCCTCCCATTGTTTGACTTCATAGGTGGACATGCCTCGGTGCACTAACATGTCTGACTGCATTGGTGTAAATTTAACCAGGGCCCTGGCCACTGACTTGACCACTGTTGGGGGTTTCGCCCCTTCCAGTAATACTTTTAGTTTTTTAGCTGAGCTCTCTTGGGTGTTCAATTTCTCAGATTCAGTTCCCGATATAGTTTCACCCCCACCTAGGTTGGTCTCCAATAGATTGTTTTGGGTCAGCAATTGGCTATTTGGGATCATCCGTCAATTCATTGTTGAGCTAGAGCCCCCTGTTGGCATAACTTCATTGGGGATTGCACCCAATAGTGTATCAGGGATCACATCTGATGATTTTCTCATGTTGCCAAATTGATTTTGGGAGGGGACCATTCACCCCCCAACTGGGCCTTTTTGGAATTGGAGCTTGACTTGTTCTTCACTTGAATACCCTGATCAGATTTGGTAAGTTTCTCCATGTCAGTAGAAAACTTTTTATAGCTTGGCTCTGTTGGTTTGAGCAGCCAATTTCTGTCATTTGAATCTAAATCAGTTTCAGATCCTACCAATACTTCATCCAGGTTTTTTTGTTTTATTTGGCAATATTTTCTCACCCTGTGAGGCTCTGATCCCCTCTACTGATTGAGGTTCAATGGGGAATATTCCCAACTCTGCTGTTTTCAGCGTTGGGCCTCACTCCCATAAGGTTGCTCTTGTTGTCTGGGTGTTAGCATTCATCAATCCTAGGGATTCAACCCCATCATCTGCGCTAGTCACTAGGCCCCATGACCCATCAACACATTTATGCATTTCATCATCGTTCTTGTCGCCAGATCATTACTTGATGTACATGTGTTAAATTGCCCTTCTCCATTTCTAGTCACTTGGGGGCTTGGGCCAGCAGGAAGGTTATCAGATGGTATGCCATTGTAGCATCCTTCATATTATTATTAGAAATTAATATTGGCGCAGGCAAGTCATCTATTTCTATATGCTGCATACAGATGGGTGGATTAACTTCTATATGCTTGGGTGGTTAGCCTTTGTTTACTGCTCTATATAATTGCAGTGCGCTCTGGCAGTTGGTTGCTCTCTCAATTCTTGTTCAGTTCACTTTTTGCTTTAAAGGTGATATCTTTGAGAGAGAAAGACCTTCTTTGCAAGTCCACCCTTTATATAATTTATATATAGTATCTTATAAACAAATATACTAATAACTTATTTTATTAAATTTAGTTGATTTTTGGGTAAATTATACTAAATTTACTGATCACCATCTACATTAATTCATTTTATTAAATTTAGATGATTTTTTGGTCAAGTTATGCCTAATTTACTGATCACCATCTACAGTAATTTATTTTATTAGATTTAATTGCTTTTATTAGTCAATCTATGTACATTTATTGATTGCCATTTAAAATAATTTATACTAATTTTAGATGAGCTTATTGATCAGATTTATGCAAAAACAATAGCCATCTATAATGATTTAAGCCCATCCTGCTATGAGCTCATACTGACTGAATTTTGAGCATACCGCAGCCATAGGACATATCAAAAGTGCTTTGAAGCTATTGCTTCACTGATGCCAGAAAAAAGTTTATCCAGAAATCAACATACTCTCACTTAAATCTATCACTTCTGAGCCCAATTTTTTATATACTAAATTAATGGGCAGATACATAACCAATACTTATAAAAGTAAAATGGGATCTAAGTTGGAGCATCCTCAATTTTTGAAGATGATCATCCAAATTAGTCCAAAATTTTTAGAGTTATGCACAAACAAACATCTAAAAAAACATACAGATCAAATTGATAACCTTCCTCTTTATTAAAGTCAGTTAAAAACCCAATTGATTTTAAAACACCTCATCTAGCATAATTGGCTCAGCTTTTGGCTCTAAACTTAAATTTTATAATGATCAGTTGTTTGAATCCTGGTGCAAACACTTTTATTTAATTACTTTTTATCATTTAAACTATCTATATAGTTAAAGCTAATATTGTAAGTATAAGTAAAACTAAAAAATGATGAGCCAATGTAGTAATAAATATAAATTTGAAAATTTTGTCTATATATAAGATAGATGTTGGTATATATATCTATATTAATTATCAAGTCAAATTTTCACTTCATTGAAGCCTCCTGAAATGCCACCACACATAAAAAACCTTGAGAGTTGGCTCATCAATATCGCTCCTTCAGAGTCTAAACCTGCCAAAGTTGTGCAATGGAACCAGATTTTTTGTAAAAACTGATGATGAATGTGATTATAGAAGCTTTAATTTTCAGCAAATTTAAAGGAGAAGATGTGCTGATTTTTCACATTCCAATGATTTCCACTGATTTTGGCCTTCACATTCAAATGACTACACTTTTCTGTGCATCTTACTCTTGCAATGACAATCAACAAAGCTCAAGGGCAGTTACTGTGCATTGCCAAATTAAATTTAGAAAATTCATGTTTTTTGCATGATCAACTATATGTTGCTTGCTCCCTAGTATAAAGTACAGAAACTTTGTATATCTATGCACCAAATAAGAAAACCAAAAGTATTTTTTATCCATTTGCATTATATTAGATGTTATTATTAGTTTCAAATACTTTAGGTTGGTTCTATTATATAGAGAAAGGAATAGTTAAAAATATTATTTATTTACATTAATTATTCATATAAAAATTATATAGTTTACCACCTATTTATAACAGTAAAAAATAATAAAATTTCATCATTATGAGTCATCTTTCATTTTTTCACATTTTTACACAAATGCATTATAGATTCTAGATTATATATAGACTATCCATTTTTATATAAATAAATATACAAATTCAGAAAAATATCATCTGGGTTCAGTTAGCTATAATATAAAATTTAAATATATCAGTTCTAATCACCTGATAATGGATAAACCCAAGCAATGCCAGGTAACTCCACTAATATAATTTATTTGATAACTAGTATCCAGATACCTGTGCTCCACTATGGTATCTATAAAAATTCAGATGAGTCAAATTTGATTAATTTAGATTTTTTTTAGATATACAATAACTATCCAGCCAAATATAATTACTTAATTAAATTAACAAAAAACTATTAACCACTCAGCCAAACCTAACTGAACTTACCAAATTAATCATAAACTAATTACTCCCCAAAAATCAAACTGTGTTCTATCACATCAACCAAAACTCATCAACCACTTGGCCAACCAAAATAAACTTATCAAAACAATAAGAAAACACCAAACTGCTACCTGAAACATCATTATATATATGAAATTATTATATGTATGTGACACATCTTCCAAACAACTAAATCAACTCCTACTTAGCTTGCCAGAAGTATTTTGTTAATTAGAGGAACCAAATTAGGCAGGTTTTTACAGGTATATGAAACTCAAATCAGATACCTGTGCTCTGCCGTGTTTTTTAAAGTTTATCTGATGATTTATATTGATAGACTACTTAGCCACTTAGCTATACCAGTTAACATATCAAATCAACCAATCATCAGCTTCTTCATACCTGTAAAACAAGCCTTAACCTACAAAACAACCAAAACCACCAACTACTTACCAAAAACCAATTAACATATTGAATCAATCAAACACTAACTACTTACTAAAACTGTTAAGTTTATTAATCAACCTAAAACCACCAAAAGCCTGGCAAACCCATTAAACTATTGAATCAACTGAATATCAAACTGTTCAGCCATTACAATATATTAATTTCATTAAAATATATAGTATTTTCACTCTTATATATAAAACTTTTTATTTTACTATAAAAATTAAAAATTTTTTTCTATCATTGCAAACCTTTTGCAAAAAATTCAATTCAATTCTAGGTAAAGTTTGATAATCTCATCAAGGAGTTATTTGGTGCCCAGAGTTGGGGAGCAATTGGGCAAGTAAATTTAAGGGCACAGGTGTAGGCCCCACATCAACCAAATTTTGTAAACGCCCCAGCGAGCCCAGTAATAGATGGAAATAATAGTATAAAACCAACTGCTCCCAATTTCCCAGAAAATTTTGGCCTGGAAAATGCACTACAACCAATTTATCAATATGCTGCACTCCCAAACACTATCATCGGTGGAACATGGGGTGCATGTTTTCCTGGATATTTTAGCAAACAGTGCTTTGGGAGATGTTTTGTGGAGATATGCACACACATTTTCCAAATGCAGTGTACATCACACCCCACTCCATGCTACATGGTTGGCTGATCTTGGCTTTGAAAATAAGGAAGCAGTGAATGAAGCCACAAAGGTGTGAGCAGTAGTGGACCTCCCAGATGGTAAATGTGCAGTCAAAACAAAGCGTACCTGCTGGACTAAATTAAATAAAAAATTTTGTGACTTTTGACTTCTTACCTACAATGGTGTTTGAACTTTTGCCCATATTTCTAGCCTGCTAGATTACCTGGTGTTGCTAGGAGAAAATTCCCTAAGGCAAAGTGAATTGAAAATTGGTTGGCCTGAATTTCAGAGGAACTATGTTGGCATTTTGGGATATTTGCTTGGTCATATCCATTGGGGATCGATCTGGATGAATACTTAATATCTCATCAGGTGGAGTGGCAAATGAAAAAGGGGCATCTGATAGTATTAACTATTAGGTGTACCAATTGGGATCAATCAGGTTTCATCACCAACTGATTGAGAATATTTAATGAATTGCAATGTGAGTGATGCTGCCTGCAACTAGCAAAATCGATTGGTTGGTGAAGTGACCTGCCATAATGGGTAAAATGTCCCATTATCTAAGAAGGTCGCTAGCTATTTATGGTTGGTTCACTTGGATTGAAAGGAAAAAATTAGGGACACATTTTTCCAACTCTTTTTATTTGAGGTCTCAAGGATATCCAATGATGGAATCCTAGCCAGTATGGGGAAGACTATTGCTGCCAAGATGAGGAAGGGTGATTAATGGCAATGGCTGCTGTTTCATTAAAGAGGTGCCAACTGAGGGTTAGACAGCCAAATTCCCTACTATATGATTCCCTAGGATTCACTATAATAAAAACATTAAAAACCCCACATGAAAAACACAGATTAACAGATTGAAAAAA